>PVHP010011561.1:0-44844 GCA_004024765.1 Zapus hudsonius | reverse complement strand
GAGTAACTGAAGGATATAGGAAGAACCAACCTGTCAGACATCTATTAATGTATCATGTGGACTTAATTACAGCCTGCTTCACCATGGGACTTTTGCAGGGGTAAGTAGACCTTAGCAGTGCAGACCTTGGTCATAACCCAGGGTGTGCTGGTAAAAAAAAGCTCATAGTAGAATTTAACTTGGTGGCATTTTAGTAAAAGAGCGCAGGGCTAGTAAAAACATGGAGCAGAACTGCACAGAGTCAGAACAAAAAGCTAGAGATTATAGGAAAGCTGTCTTTGCTTACCACAGCCCCAGTGTGAAACTCGTGGGAATGGATTACCACATTTAGATATTCTCCTGGCTCATTTCAACCAATGCACCAACTGTAGATTTCATACAAAACTAGGATAGCACTACATTCTAGTTCTGATGAAGTGACCATAAGAACCATGTACATATGCATTTGGAATCAAAAAGTGCCAAAATCAAGAAAATGACTACAGACTCAGAAAAAAAAGTTAATTTCTTCAAATGCTTGCAAAATAGGACACATACAAAGCTAGATTGTAAGACTAGAATAAACACCTAAACTCTTTCACTCTTAGCATTTTATACCACACAATCAGAGCTATCATGACGTAATACCAAAATAAAGTGCTAGAAACGTAGCAGAAAGCAATTAGTGTGGAAGAGAACTCTTATGTAAGATTAAAAGCAGAAGTTTTAAGGAAATTCAATAAGGAAAAAAAGTTTGTGAAAACAGAGAGATGATTCAGTTTCTCTAAAATAGAAATTTAATGAAAAGATAGAAAACATTAAAAACAAAATGAAAGCCTTGATAACAGGAAATCAAGTAGCATGACAAATTTGTAAGTTCTAATTTGTTAAAGCTACTTGAAAATTTATAATTAAGAGAGGATGACAAAACTTAACAAGAATGAAGGTGAGCTTTCGGGAAATTAGTGGCAATATTAAAAGAACAAATATCTGTGTCATTATGACTCAAGTGAGATGGTATAATCTTATTCACCTAATATCATTTTAAAACTGGGATTATAATCAAAATATGTTTTAAGTCTCAGCAGAACCACAAATCAGCAATCAATAACACAAAAATTTTAAAAAGGAACCAAAGTATATTCTTTACTGGAATAAACACTTAACACAAAGGGAGACAATAAGAGAGGGGAAAGCACTGCAATAAAATTAGATATCAACATAGAAAATGTCTGTAAATAAGCCCATACCTGTGAATAATTATCTTGAACATAAATGAGTTATCAAATTTGGGGTCTGGAGAGATGGCTCAGCTGTTAAGGCAGTTGCCTCTGGGGCCTAAGGACATGGGTTCAATTCCCAAGTACCCATGTAAATCAGATGCACAAAGTGGCATAAGAATCTGGAGTTTATTTGCAGTGACAAGAGTCTCTGGCATGCCCATATTCTCTCTCTCTCTCTCTCTCTCTCTCTCTCTCTCTCTCTCTCTCTCTCTCTCTCTCTCTCTCTCTCTTGGTCTGTGTCTCTCTGCTTACAAATAAATAAAATAATTTTTAAAAGTTATCAAATTTTTTAAAAGCATAATGATTAAATGAATACAAGAACAAATAAACTAACTGGGTGTTTCTTGCAGGAAATTTACTTAATTCTCATCTAAGAACATATACTGAGAGAAAAAGCATGGGGTAATATATACCCTGACAAAAGAATTCCAAAGAAAGCACTGCTAGCCATATGCATATCATATAAAATAGTCTTTATACAAAAGCCATAAAAAACAAGGCAATTCCTAAAGGGGCCTATGTTAAATGAGCAGGTATTCAATGTCTCCCTCCATAGATCTACAGGGAGGGCCATACAGTTACCAGCACAAATAATAGGTTTTTTCCCAGTTTTTTAATTATATATTTATTGTCCATAATGAGTTACATTATTTAGTGGGCAAATAATGAGTTGTTATCCCCAATTCCCCCCTCCCCATCCCTGATCATGGCAATAATAGGCTTCTACAAACATTTTTAGTAATGTTCAGATCATTCATCCATGAAAATCAAAAGAAACAGTAGAATTAAATTATACCTTAAACCAAATGGACTTAACAGTTTTCTTCAAAATACTATATAAAAGGCTTCAGGCATCACAATCTACTTAGCAATATCCAGGATGCAAATGGTCATAGAACACAAAACTAAATGCATTTTGAATATGTTTTCTGAAACCAATGAGACCAGAAATTGGTACCCCCCCAATAAATTTGCAAACTATCCAAATGCATTTAAATTAAACAACATAGATTTAAATAGTTAATAAATCAAGGAACAAGTCAAGAAGGAAATGAGAAAATTTTGAGTAAAAGGAAAATGGAAATACAGTATGCTGAAATCTCCAAAGACCAGCAGAAGCAGCCCTGAGAGGATTTTAGAGGCTTTGACCTGCATCAGGGAAGCAGAAAGATGATGAATACATCACATATTATTGCCACAAGAGGAGTTGAGACAATAAAACAAGAATGAAAGAAATCATAACTATTGGGCAGAAATGAAAGAAACAGGCACTAAGGAGATAATTCAAATGGGTCAATTTGAATTTCAAGAACTACTTCTAGAACATAGCATATATATGCAAACCCTTAGCTAGATTAACAAAGTTAAAAGAAGTAGGTATGACAACTGATATTACAGAAAAACAAATCTATGGAAGAATATGAATAGCCTACAAACATATCTGATTACCTAAAAGAAGTGGACAAGTTCTCAGATGCATGTCTTTGCTAATATTGAATCCTGGATAGAAAGCCTTAAAATACACTGATAGTAAGGAATAAGATTTAGGCCCAAAATAACAAATCTCCCGAGAGAGAGAGAGAGAGAGAGAGAGAGAGAGAGAGAGAGAGAGAGAGAGAGAGAGAGAGAGAGAGAGAGAGAGAGAGAGAGACTATTTCATAGACAGGAAGAAACCACCTTGAAAAACTCACTATACTATTATCCAAAGGAATGTACAGATTTAAGGCAACTCCCATAATAAAAAAGATCAAGGAAATTCTTCCTTGAAAAACAATGTCAAAATTTGTGTAGAAAAAATAAAAGAATTGTATTGCAAATGCCATCATGAGCAAAAATAAGGCAGAAGGTTATTACCCTCTACAACAAACCTGTAAAAATCAATGTTGAATGATCTTGACATAGAGACATTTAGACAAATGGAACAGACCTTGTAACACCCATGTATGCAGCTTCCGTAAGATTGGAGTCTCCTCAGTGCCCATCTCCATCTCCATGGAGAAAATTCTCTGGCTATCAGTGGGGACAGCATCAATATATATATATATATATATATATATATATATATATATATATTGCCACTATACCAGCAAGGATGAAGAAGTAACAGAAGTAACTAGAGGCTGAAAACAAGAGGCCATGAGACATGAGAGCTTAGCAATACATGAGACATCTCTATCATGACTTTCAAGATTCAGGGAACATTGCTAAAAAGAGGTCTGGGGAAGGATCTAAAAGCCACAGGGTGGACAGGATCTTTTCAGGGCACTATCCTGTAAACATTAACTGACCAGTGGAATCATGAAGTCACAGTGGTTGTCATTAGCCCAGAAGACCTGTATAATCCTGAGCTCATCAACAGTTTGAGACAGAAAATGAAGAAGTGAATGAGAAAGGAATGAAACATCAGAACAGAAAGTGTTCTCAGTGGAATAGAGTTTATGGGCAGGTATCAGAGGGGGAGAATATGATCAAATTAGAGTAGACTCCTGTACTAACACTCTCAAGAGAAAAAAAAAACAATTTAAAGAGACATATTAATTTACCCAACTGATTTTCAAAAAAGATATGGCAAATTTATAAAGATTGTTTTCTCTATAAATGGATCTAAGGGAATCCACACATAAGAGTGAAGCTACATCACTGCTCACCAGCTACAGAAATGAGCCCAAGGTGTATTAATGACTTTCGTGTAACACCTGATCTATAAAACTACCAGCAGAACCATTGAGGAAATGGTATAGCATTTTAGGAGGAGCAAAGATCTCTTTGGACAAGACCCTTTAGCAGGGGAAACAAACAGAAATAGACAAATGGGATGGAGGAAAACTCAAAATAAGCTCTGCAAATCCAAGAAAACGTCACAGCCAAGACACAGTCACATAATGGGAGAAGATATTATATATATATATATATATATATATATATATATATATATATATATATATATATATATATATATATATATCACATAATTTCAGTTGTAATATCGAAATAGCTCAATTAAAAAAATGAGACTAGACCTAAAAATGGCATACAATATCAATAATAGAAAAAAATCCTCAAAGCATTAATCAACAGCAAATTGCATATCAAACCACAGTGAAATATAATGGCTGCTCTCTGGATTCCTTACAAGATGAGAAGTGCTGGTTGAAATGTTGAAAAAAAGTAAAACTTTCGTTTTTTTCTGATGCATTTGTAATCCAGGTGTTAACAGAAAACTATATGGAAGCAAGCTCAGAAAAAAAAAAAAAAAACAGAAAGATAGAGAAGTTATAAAACCATGCCATCCCACTGTGGCAGACGCTGAAATTCAAAGGAAGTAATCAATCATGTTGAAGAGACATCTGCAAACATATATTCATTGAAGCATCGTTCAAAAATATCTAGAAAATTGAAGCAACCAAACTGGTCATTCTCATAATATGTTACATACCTGGTCATTTTCTCCTCAGAAGTAAATGCCTCATTTCATTGCAAATAGATATTTTCTAAGCTATCATGATACAATAATCCCCATGGAGAATAGGTTTTAGGTGGGTGTACTTACATGATCTTCGGTTGTGTGTGTATGTGTGTATATTTGTGTGTGTGTCTGTGTATGTGTGTCTATATGTGTGCATGTGTGTATGTGTCTGTGTGTATTTTTGTGTGTATGTGTATGTATATGTGTGAATGCATATGTGTATGCATGTGTGTATGTGTGTATGCATGTGTGTATGTGTGTATGTGTATGTATATGTGTGAATGCATATGTGTATGCATGTGTGTATGTATGTATGGATGTGTGTATGTGTGTATGTATGTGCATATGTGTGTATGTGTGTATGTGGGTGTATGTGTGTATGTGAGTATGTTGTTGTGTATGTGTGTGTATGAGTGTGTAGGTGTGTATGTGTGTATGTATGTCTGTGTGTTTATGTGTGTATGTGTGTGTTAATGTGTGTATGTGTGTATATGAGTATGTATATGTGTGTATGTGTGTGTACTAGTTAGTATATGTGGAGCATGTGTGTGACAGCCAGAGGCCAACATTGAGTGTCTTCTGCAGTTTAGAGTTTTTTACCACCTAGAAGTAATTAGACTAAGTATACTGGGAAGGGGATTGAAATACAAGTTCTCTTGCCCAGACACAAGCACTTTACCTACTGATCCATCTCCCCAGCCTCTATAGAGAGAAGCCTCATGGGGACACTGTTGATCCATCAACAAAATCTTAAAGTAAAGCAAATATGAATATTAAAATTATATGAACATAACATTCAAAGTAGATTTAATACATTGATTAAAGATTAAAAGGATATCAAATTCATTTTATTTGGTAGAGGTGATAATTTTTTTTTAGTTTTTACTTTTTTTAATTATAGAAATCAGACAATAATTAAAAACAGTTTAATTAAACAGAAACATTTTTTAAAGAATACAAATCAAGGTATGTAACCATCTGAAACAAAAATTAGGATGAGAAACTGATTACATGGTCAGTGTGGAAAAACACCCAACAAGAGAAAAAAAACATGCAATAAGAAAAAGAATGATTCTCAAAAGCGTGTTATCATATTATAAAACATTAAAAATAATCAAATAAAAACATTTTAATGTGATTAAGATAAAATACAAATTATTTGTTATTTGTATACAAGTGTAACTCCTTTATAAAAGGGACATATATTAAAATTTAGTGAACCAAAGTCCATATTGTGTATATATATATATATATATATATATATATATATATATATATATATATATATATATATATATATATATTTAAAAATCAAGAAAATAGCTTTGGGAAATTTTTCCAGTCCAGATAATAAAAATAAGGTAACAATAAAAATATAGAAAATTAGGTAGTGACAATTTCCTGTAGAAAATATTTCTATATTTGTCTCATTGTCACTAGTTTGAAGTAATATATATATATGTATATATAAATATATATATATATATATATATATATATATGCATAGATAAAATGTTATAAATGAGATAGGAAAGGCAACATTGTACAGAAAAAATATGTTCACAGTTCTCATAATTCAACAAAAATGACAAGAAGAAGTTGTACAGTTTCTTAAACATTATGTGTGGGTAATTTACTGAACGATGTGTTAGAGAAATGACTAATGCATTTTCATATAGAAGCCACATACACTTTTTACAAAGTGTCAACAGAAATCTCATTTTTCTGATATAATAAAAATAAATAATTTATAGCACTAACAATACAATGATATAATCAATATCTATAAATTAACACATACCAACAAGAATAGTAGTAGTGTTTTCATGATTAAACCTATTAACAAAAGAGAAAACAAAGCAGCAAATAGACCTTTTTGGGAAGTTTTACACATCAGAAATGTTCCCATCAGGATTCGTGGGCTGAAAATACTTTGGTTTTTGTATTGAGTACCACTGCTCAAATCAATCCTTGATTTTGCTCACTGCTGTAACTTCTTCTCCATACTGGTGCTTCTCCAAAATTGCATCAATCTCAAAGGCCTTCTATACACTAGGATTTCTGCATCAGAAGAGTCATTGAACATATATTTATTTCTTTGAATGTGAGAGAGAGAGAGAGGGAGAGAGAGAATGGACACTGGAAATGAACTCCAAATGCTTGTGATCCTTTGTGAATTTGGCTTTAAGTGAATATTGGGAATTGAACTCAGGCCATCAGGCTTTGCAAGCAAGTGATTTTAAGTGCTGAGCCAGCTCCCCAACCTAGGAAAGTCTTAATGAGACAGGTCAGCCATGAAGTGAAAATTTGTTTCTCTTTCCTCATTGCTTCAGCAGCTCAAATGTCTCACCACAGAAAGGTCTCAGATAAATTATGTTTCCTTTCTTTTCACTCTGCAAGGTTCTCCTTCCAGAATGGCTGCATTTTTTTCACAGCTTTGGGAAAACATAATAGTATTGGATACACTGGAATTATTATACTATTCAATTTGATATGATTGGGAAAGTGTATATATTGACAAAACCATAAAGACAAACATGATTCATTTTATTTGGTAGAGGTGATATTTCTTCACTACCTTTGAATTTTCTTTCCATCTGTCTCTCTTTCACCCTCAAATCAAGTCTTCTCCAAGAAATAACTGGCCAATTGTCTACTTTTATGAAATAGTATGAAGATCTTAGAGTTTTATTTTAAATATGTGGAGAGTATAGAATGTTCTGTTTCTGATTGGCTGCTCTTTCATTATGCATAAATGTTTGACATTAAGTTGCAGTTTTGTGTGGGCTGTGGTTAGTGTTGAGAAGAGTCTCATTATAAAGGAAATTCAGAACCTGAAGACAGCTCTCTGCTTTGCACCCAGCTGTTGGTGAATAAGACAAAGCCACTTGGCCCTTTATGCAGAAACCTTTGTAATGACATGAATTATCGTGACCTGTATATTCCCTACCCTTCTCAATCTGTGACATGTGTTTTCATCCCCTTAAATAATGCCTTTCAAAGAGAAAGACTTTTAATTTTTAACTATGTTCAGTTAGGCATATCTTATAATTTGTTTCTTCTTATAAATTTTTGACCAGTACAAAGTCAAAAAAGATTTTCTCCAATGATTGGTGTCGCAGTCAGTCACACGCTGCTGGGATGAATCTTCAAACCATGCTCAATTTATGGGAGGAAAGGATTTATTGAAACTACAGATTGAGGGGAAGTTCCATAATAGTGAAAGAGGCTGGCCCTCTTTCACAGGTCCTAGTAAAGAGAAAAACCCATCACCAACACCACACACACAGAACAGGGAAGAGGCAGGAGGGCCAAGGAGAGAATTTCTTCCCCTTTATATAGCCTTAGGGTGGGGGTCTTACAACCCTTCTCCAGACTTAATGGCTTCCCCAGTCTCTGGAATTTCCTTCCAGCACTGCCCACAAAGGAAAGGATATTTACTTCCAGCTTCTTTGAGCTTCTTTTCATCCTGCCCCTTGCTGAGAGGCTGCCTTCCTGTAAATATCCTCAGAGACCCACCCAAGATAATTAAAAAGATCAAGTTGAAAATAAAACCTAACCATCACAATGGGACACAGAAGACTTATAATTTTATCACTTTTGTAGTTCTACACTTTCATAGTTTAGTCTTTGATCCATGCAACCAAGCTCTTGATACAAGGTGAGCTGAATTCCCAGCTCCGATCCACATCGTCAGATGTATGGACAAAAATCATTTGATAAATAGATAATCGCTTTTTTTTCCCTGAATTGCCTTTGCACTGTGTCAAAATCAGGAGTGTGTAGCTTACACCTGGGTTCACATTTATTTCTTTGGTTCTTGATATCAATTTCACAGTGCATTGGGTAATAACATCTGTCAGACATAACAGAAAGAACAGTCCTTTAATTTTTTTTCTGCTTTAAATATTTGCATCAATTATTCTTGGATGTTTTTGCAGACTGGTCTGGATTTAAGTATTTAAGCACTTAAGTATGTTTTAAGGTCAATTTCCCCAAAATAAAACTGACAAGATTTTATTTGGAGTCTTACTAACAATCTGAAAGAGATGACTTTTGTTTTTATTTCTGGATTTTGAAAATCCAGGGATAATATCCTTTAATTATCTAAACAATAATTTGTAGCATTAAATATAGGAACACAATATTTTTATTAAAATTTATCACTAAATATTTGATATTTCCAAAATTATTATAAATAAGCTTTAGATTTTGATTATTAATACATGAACATTTTCTGTTAAATCATCTGTATCCTATAAACTTACCAAACTCATGAATTTTGCCAGGTGTTTTGATAAATTTGTTTATATGCCAGATAGGATTGCAAACTTCTTCAACCACTATGGAAAGCAGTGTGGAGACTCCTGGACAAAACTGAAACAGAGCTACCAATCGACCCAGCTATTCCTCTCTATGTTTTGAATGTATAATTATATCAGTACAAAAAAAAGAAAATGTACATTTTTAATCATATGTGAAGATATATTTCGTTTTCTTGTTTTCTTCTGCTGGCTAGAATTTCTATTTAAAGTAGAATGGACTGATGAATAAAGCAATTTATTTAATGCACCTGATCTAAGTTTGGATGTATTATTTGTCTCTTTATAGATGATATAAGTAATAGTTTTTCACAAATTTTTATCAAGTTGAAGAGGGTTTTTTTGTGTTTGTTAGTATTTCCTTTTTATTGAGGTTTTCTAAGAAATATATGTCAGAAGTTGTCAACTAAATTTTCTGCAAATGATGGGATGACTAGATGTTAATTATATGAAGAATACCAGGAGGTCAATGTTGTACCAAACTTTCTCTTTTAGGGTAATTCTTAGTCATGACTGTGTATTATAGGGATGATTTTTATAATGCATACAGAAATTTTGTACACATATTGGGCTGGAGAGATGGCTCAGCAGTCAAGGCACTAACCTCCAGTGCCTAAGGCCCCTGGTTCAATTCTCCAGGTCCCACATAAACCAGACCCACAAGGTGGTGGTCCTTGTGCTCTCTCTCTCTCTCTCTCTCTCTCTCTCTCTCTCTCTCTCTCTCTCTCTCTCTCTCTCTCTCTCACTCTCTCTCTCTCTCTCTTTCTCACAAACACACACACACACATAAAGAGAGGAGATATATAGATCCCATGCTCCTCTCTTTATGTGAGCACAATAAATGAAATTGGAACCTAAATTCTAATGACTAATCAATCATTACCTCTTCTCAAAGCTAATCAGTGTTTGCCCTGCCTCATTCACTTAGAAGTACTGAAGGGAGATGTCTTTATAATTTACTTACTTCATCCAATATTGCCTCTCCTCACACAACACTCTATCAGCCTAAAATGATAATTCTGACAGTGAAAATCTTTATTCTCATTGTTTACTGGGACAGGAATATCCATGCTTTCACTTTGTGAAAACTTGTCAATCTTGATAAAATTGAATCATATTACTTATGTAATCCACAAATCCCTAATGCCACCTTATTGAATGCCTGTGCCCAGAAAGTCGAAATTTTGAAATAAGCCTGATTTGACTTTAGAAGCAGTTCCTAGCATGTGTAGAACCCACCCCAGCTCTTTCTTATTATTTCTAATTCTTGAAGTTTTGGGCTTGCTAATGAGCCTTCCTTGGCTATAGAAATGTATCCTTAGCATCTGTACGATCAAGTTCTTGGTACCCTATCTGGATTTCTGATTCATAATTGATTTTACTTTTCTGTTTCTTTCAAAAAGTTTTTGCAAAATTTGGTGTCACTGATGTTGGCCACTGTTGAAAGGAGCAGGTTAATACTATCGTCTGGACAAAGGCCAGAGTTGTGTTTTACATCACTCCCTCAGTGTTACATTTTACCTAGCCTAAAAGGTCAGCAGTGCTGTGGTTAAGAAACCCTTCATTAGCTCCTTTATTTGGGGGGTCTCCACAGTGCTTTCCATAGTGGTTGAAAGAGTTTGCAATCCCACCAGCAGTGAATGAGGGTTCCTTTTTCCCCCGCATCCTCGCCAGTAACGATTGTTGTTGGTTTTCTTTATGATTGCCATTCTGACAGGGGTAAGATGGTATCTCATTGTGGTTTTGATTTGCATTTCCCTGATGCTTAAGGATGCTGAGCACTTTCTTAAATGAGTCAAGGCCATTTATGTTTCCTCCTCTGTGAATTCTCTATTGAGATCAGTGCCCCAATTTGAGAGGTTTCTGATTATTATTATTATTATTATTATTATTATTATTATTATTATTATTAATTTTGAATTCTCTGTAAGTTCTGGAAATTAGGCTTCTGTCTGAGTTATAGCTGCCAAAAATCATCTTCCAGTTTGAATGTGTATCGGAAAGTGCTGTTAGCATTCAGAATTCCTGGGAGGACACCTGCCTGGTCCTTGTAGTCAACACACTTACCTGAGCCAGGTAGATCTGTCATTCTTGTTGAGAAAACTTGAAGGGCGATGAATGAGGGAGCAAAGCTGAGTGTGACACTTGAAATCCTAGAATTAGTCACGTTTATAACACTCATCAATAAAACATATTTTCTTGTCCACTGCTGTGTTAAAAAGACTATTTTTTTTTATTTTCAGGGGAGAGAGAGAGAGAGAGAGAGAGAGAGAGAGAGAGAGAGAGAGAGAGAGAGAGAGAGAATAGGAGTCTGAACTCTTTGCTGCTATAAGACAGGCACCTGAAAAGCTTTTGGTTTTGAAAGTGGTTTGGAAATTGAACCCCTAGGCCAGTAGGCTTTGCTAGTAAGTACCTTTAACTGCTGATCTATGTTCCCAACCCCAAAGTTCAGTGTAAAATTTTTGAATGTCTCCGGACATTATCTAAACTGTAGATTCCCATAAGCTCTTCTGATGAATAATCATGTTTTTGTACATGCCTCTTAGAGCACATCTTGGAGTACTTAACTCTTTTACGTTTCTTTGTATAGGCATTTGCCTAGGAGGAACTTAAAGCAATCTTGTCAAATAAAAATCTATAGATAGCAACTTCCTAAATATTTAACCCAAACTCACGAGCTATTATGGATTTCCTGTTCTCAACACCTTATATACTTTTATTATATTTATTTTATTGTATTCATTAATAATATACTTTTATGATAGCAGATAGAGGAAGCCCAATAAATGGTTCTAAAGAACAAAAAATACATGTTTTCTCTCGCCAGTGAGAGGTTTTACTAATTCTTTCCCAGCTGCAGAACACGTTGAATTGGGAATTGCTACCAAGACACCTAGTTCCATAGACCTATGGAAGATGCTTATCATATGCTTTATTCACAATCATTCACATCTTCAGAAGTCTCAGGGAAGTGAGAACAGGAAACTGAGTATCTTTAGAGTTTCCTGTTTGATTCTGTTTGACTTCAACAGTGAAAGGAAATAAAGAATTTGAACTCAGGGAAGCAGGTGCATCTGCAGATGATGAAGACATTAAGAATGCACAGTTTATTAAAACCAATCATTTGAGGCACAATTGAAATTAAGGTTTGATATCTTGTTATTGCTGGTTGCAATGCAATTATACAATTATAACTATATATATATATATATATATTTTATATATATGTATATATAAAATTATACAATACAACCTTACAAGCCCATACAGAAAGGACTGAATTATAAAACATCAAAACACAGAGAGACTAGAAATGAAAAACATTATATAATATTAAGAATAATCATAACATATTTCTTAATATATTAGAAAATATATTTTACTCATATACATGACTTGATTGCACACTCTTGTTTTTACTTACAAATTTCATTCACATAAATAAATAGAGTATTATCATACTGAAGATGAAAGACACAATTTGAAACATATTAACTCACTTGAATACTGTTTAAAATACAATTTCAATAAACATTTAAATGAATTAAAATCAGAGGTAGGTCTTTATTCATTGTCAAGGAAAAAAGTGCAACGTGTATTTTCTGAATTAAACCCAAAGTCATTCAGATAAGTAGGATTAAGTTCAGTATATCTAGTATATTATTATGTGCAAATAAAAACTAGATTGTTTCATGTAAGCACAGAAAATATCCAGGATAATTCAGAATGTAGCACTCACAATAATTTATTGTGCAACTATTTATAGCTCTTCTCTAGGAGATTTTAGAAAACTTCACAGAAGTTATAAAATATATAAATATATATATATATATATAACCATATAGTTTTATATTATGTATCACTTTGTAATTTAATAGAGAAATTGATTTTAAAATAAGCAATAAACTTTTCTTTATTTTCAAAGAGAGAGAAAAAGAGAAAGCACCAGGGACTCTCCAGCCGCTGAAAAGGAACTCCAGATGTATGTGCCACTTTGTACACCAGGCTTTATGTGGATGGGTATTGGGGAATTGAACTAGAGTCATCAGGATTTTCAGGCAAACATCATAACCACTGAGCAATCTTTCCAGCTTGCAAGAAACTTTTAAATAAGAAAGTGAACTGTAATTTATCCTACTGTATTAGCTGAGATTTATGAAACAAACACTAGGCAAGTCAGTTTCGCAGAAGCATCTAGGGATTCATGTCAATACTGGTTTATAAGTAGAGCATATCATAGCATGTTATGGATAATGTTAATATACACCTATGTATAAAAAGGTTTAAAATACCCTTAGTTTCATAGTGGTAAAACATCTTAGTTGTATTTAATTGCACATCAGTTTTGGGATCTTGAAGGAAGGTTTAACAATGAAAAATAATTTCTGTTAATGATTTCTATGTCAAAATAGTGTTCATAAACCACCACCAGGAAGCTATAAAGTTCTCTAGAGAGAACTTTGATGCAATAAGCTATAAAATAAAATTTAGAATTTATATGAAATTATCAAAATTTATAATAAAAATCCCACCAGAAATAAACACCAAATGGTTTGTACACAGAAAAAAAATATGGTGCTTATAGATCCTGAAAGATTAAGAAAATATTTTAAAATGTTTTGAGTTAATCATATTTTAAGCAGGCTAAGAAAATGAGGGTATGAAACAGAAATAAGAATGCTAAAACCTCAAAATTAAGAAATAGTGTCTTTAAATATCAAAAGAAAAAACACTTGATTTCAATTAAAACACATCATGCTCAAATTTTTTAAATCATTAAAAATATTAAAATAAGATGAAATAGCATGGTGAATTACTAATTATTAAGTATATTGGGAAAGACACGTGTTTAAATAGGATTTTAAATTTGTGAAGTACCAAAATATTGAAACATTATCAAAAATAACTTGAATCTACAGTAAAGTAAGGCTATCCTTCACTCACTAATATTATGGGTATATGAATGCTTATTAGCATATAATATGATGTACAATGTGGTAAATAAAAATGGAAAATTATATTCACACTAATGGTTTTGTGTAATAAAACATGTGCATAAATATGCTAGGAGAATGCTAATAAAATTATGAGGTCTTTCATTTTTGCTTATGTATTTTTTGTGTTCAAACCTTTATAAATTATTCATACTAATGAAAGAAATCAATATATACATTTATATACACAAATATCACACACACAAACATATATATTTCATACCATAATCAATACCCAAAAGTTAGTCAACACCTTTGACCTTTAAATTATAAACAAACCCAGTTTTTCTGGGCTAATTAAAAAAATCCTTTTCAAAGAAGAAAATCTATGTTTACAAGGCAAATATTAAAAACAAAGAAGTAAAAGTTGGGAATATAATTATTTGTTCTTTCAGTAGAAATTTTAAGTACCTCTTAAATTCATAGCATGAAATTAGATATCATTATGAATTCCACAGAAATTGTTATATGAGATCTTCCCATGGGCAGTTAGATTGAAGTAAGACCTGTAGCTATTTAAAAAAAAAATCATTATTTGGGTATTCTCAGGGTATTTGGTGGTGGTGACTAGTTTGACACACAGCAGGCGGGGATGGACTTAAGTTAGGAGGAGATAAGGAACATTCTAGAACTGCTCTTTTAGAGAGAAAGAAAAAGAGAGAAACAAGAGAGACACAAAGAGCAGACAAGTCAGATTCTTGACTTGCTAACTGATTCAATTGCATTATTTCTCACAAGTTGCACCTTTTAGAATTTAAAATAAAATGTGAAGAGAGTTACCTTTATTTGAAATGGGATGATTTCAGGACCTTCTACAATATACCCTGACATGCTATCTTACTCAAGAAAAGTTAGAGAGAAGGGACTATATTCAGAAAGTTTTTCCTTAAAAAAAAATATAAGTAATGTCCCCACAGGTTTATTCCAGATTATTAGTATAAAGATGAAAAGCGTTCACTGCCTTAAGCCTTAGTGACAAATGCATGAACAAACGTCATTACAGATTGTGGTCAAGGAAGGGAAAATGCATATATAAAACTAATTCTTATATATGGTATATTTTCAACAACATGAATATTTTAAAGGAAAATACAATTCAACTTTTTGATTCAAGGAAACAAAGATGAAAAAATAATGTTTTTTTTCCAAATGTATGCAAAAAGGCAAAGGCAACTCTTGGTGGCGATATTACACATTTCAAAAGAAAATCATTTCACTATTATTTTAACTGTTCAGTGATAGAAAATGACGAAACGTAACTCATTGGTGGTGAATATCATAGGAAGCTGTTATTAAAAAAGAAATAAAACCTACAAGTCAAAGTAGGCTCAATGAAAGTTAAATTACAACAAAATAGTATGAAACAACCATGTATTATAGAAATGAAAAAAAAACATTCGACATTACAGAATATGTTTCATTTACAATTTTTTTAAATTACGTAAAAATGTGCGTCAACAAAAATGCTATACAGTGTACATTATTATGAATTGGCATTTTGCAAATATCTTTACATTTAAGATAATTATGATGAACTAAATTGGATAAGAGAAATTGTTTTAACAACTACTACAAAAAATCATGGTATTTCCTGCTACTGTATACAAATAAAAGTGAGCATATATAATATTTTTTTATTTAATTTGTAAGCAGGGAGAGATAAACACACTCTAAATACAAATGCTTTTAGAGTAGGTACTGGGGAATCAAACCTGGCTTGTTAGGGCTTTGCAGTCATGCACCTTAAATACTGAGCCACAATGTCTCTGGCCCCATGAGCATATATTATGTTGTTGTTGAATGAAAACAAATACAATAGCTAATTAAAGAACAACAATTTGCCTCATATCATTGTTGATTCATATTAAACTAAAAGATTAAATTAATGGGATAAATAGAAAAAATATAATTTTTATTGAAATATATTTATTTTAAATATTTTAGCTAGAAATTTCAAAATAATTCATTAAATTTACTAGAATTAAAGGATATAATCAAAACACTTGTAACTAATAATGTACATATGTACACACATTGTAATATATACATTAAAATTTTAAAATAATATAAATCAACGCATGCTTTTAAGGGGAAGTAGAAAGAGAACATTCGATAGAAGAGCAAAAATAGATCTTTTTTGAAACATAGGGGGAGTTTTCAGCTAAAAGAAAAACAATTATATTATTTATATAAATCTGCATTGGTGTTTAAAATTATAATTTTAAATCAAGAATAAAGTGTACCAAGGGAAGTTTTAGAAAGTATAAAATCATGTCTGTCTGTATGTATGAAAAATTTAGAGCATCAGGTTAAAAATTCTGTAAATTTGTAAAAACAATGTGTTTCTACTCTCCATAGTGTGATAAATTAAGCTCCAGTAATTTAAAGATGGTTTGTAACATGGAAATTGTAGAGAAATAGAACACAAATTAACGGATACTTGCCATACTTAAGATAGAAAATGTTATTTTATAAAAACAATGATCTTACTGTTTATCTCCTTTACTGTTATGCAATATTTCAAAATAAGAATCTAATAACAAATACATACACACAAACACACACACACACACATATATATGTGTGTAATATATATATATATATATATATATATATTACATTAAATCCAAAGACTCCAAAGATTCCAAAACTAAAAGCCGGGCTTGGTGGCTCCTTCCTATAAGTCAAACACTTGAAAGACATAAGTGGAAAGATCAAGAGTTCAATTTCAGTCTCCAACTTCATGAGTTCAAAGCCAGCTTGGGCTACACCAGAGCTTGCCTCAATTACAAAAATGACCAAACAATTCAGTAGTATAATCAATAGACCAAGAAAAAAATGATTCAGTTATTGAGAAAAAAGCTTACCATGTGGGTATATATGTGGAAAGGTGAGATTCATATAAAATGTAGTAATATAGAAATATAAATTATATTATATATAAAATTATTGGCAAAAAATGTGAAAAATGTTTTTTTTTAATTTTTAGAGGGCTATGTTTTTCTCTTCCAGGAATAGATCAACATGCATTTAATAAACATTTATGAGAGTGAAATGTAACATCATAAATGTCTAAGAACAAGGCAAGACTTAAGTAAAATATGACACATTTATGGGTGTAATTTAAAAATAGATTTAATCGGTGCTTCCATTTGTTATAAAATGTGAAATTTAGACAAACAGTTTTCCAGCTTGTGCAGTTTCCAATATCAGGTTAATTTGTATATTACTCATATCTACACTAATGTACCTGTGTGTGTGTGATAGAGGTAAATATACAAGAATTTCTAAAGCATTACCTCTATGTATCAGAATCTGTCTGCAGCTTTGCTTTTATGAAACATACTTTCATCCTTTCAAGATTTATAACAAATCATGAATTTATTATGTAACTATGAATAATGATGAAAAATAAAATGCATTAAGTTAATCCACATAGTTATA
Source organism: Zapus hudsonius (assembly GCA_004024765.1). Lineage (NCBI taxonomy): Eukaryota > Metazoa > Chordata > Mammalia > Rodentia > Dipodidae > Zapus > Zapus hudsonius. The sequence continues at coordinate 27,356 of PVHP010011561.1, read as the reverse complement.
CTTGGGAATATTTCAGAATAAATAATACTTAACACATGAATACTAATATTCTAAATGTCTGGCATAAATGAAATAGAGTCTGACAACTTAGATGGAATGAACTGCCATAGCCTTCATTCACTTTTAGAGAAAAATTCAATGAAAAAGAAATTAGATGTAAGTTTTTCTATCCCAGTAATGCAAAGCAATATATATCTATGTATATCTATATCATCTACATCTATCTGTCTATCTATCTATCATCTATCCATCCATCTATCTATATCTGTTGGATGATCATAGATATCTCCCTAAAGAAAAACTTATTCACAATATGCAGGGCTACTTACTAGAACACTGATCTAAAAGAAGTTGTTATCATGAGGTCATTTGGAGAAAAAAAAATCGCATCAGTGATATCAGTGATGGACTAGACAGCCAAAGCAATCTAATTTGCAAAAATTTTAGCTGTTATGATAAAAAATTTCATTGCCATAGTGCTTTCAAATTTAATATGTAGAAGAAAAAGAAATCCTGATTTTTGTACCAATGATCGTGCTCTAGGATGGGAAAAAAACAAAGCAAAACAAAAACAAACAACAACAACAAAAACATTGAGTTCAGTGTGGTCACTGAACTGGGCTTTGGAATTTTTGCCGTGGGAACACCTGTTAGCAAATTGGAATAGATATAAAGGTAAGCAAGGAATTTACAGGTGTAGTGTCAGCAAGCCCTCATTGACATAGAACAGCAAAGCAGAGGAATACGCATAGTCTCCTCCCCTGAACCTGGTTCATAGACCACAGAGCTCCAGAAGATAAGGATGTGGAAAGTCCACTGAATAACAAGGAGGCCAGGTCCCCTCCAGAAAGAGCGCTGAAACCTACAAAATTTCATACTACACACCGTTTTCCCAGCCTTTCCGAAGGGATTTCCCCCACAAGTTATCACCATGACCCTGTGTTGAGACAGATGAAAGTCTCACTTTTAGAGATGACTGGACAGGACACTGATTCTGAAATGACGGTAATACCCCAATTCTGGATGAGTGAGCGTCAGGAGGTCAGGTTTTATCTAAGGGACCCTGCCAGGGTACATTGGCTCTCTGAACCAGGCCTAGGAATATCTCCCTAGTTTCAGAATTACACATTGAAAGATTTGCACTCAATATATTATGAAATTTCTTAACTGGAATAATGCTGCCTTTTCAGTCATAAAGGAAACCACTTTTCATCTCTAGCAAAGGTAATATTATCTTTTTTGTCTGTGTAGCTTCTAACCTATTAAGGGCCTTTCCAGAATGGCTCTATCTATTAGTATATAAAACTATCAGAGAAAACTTTAAAATGCCATTTCACTTTATAATTCAACAAAGTTAGATGTACATAAAGAAAAATTATATAGTTCTGAAAAAAAATTAGATCATACTAAGAAAATATGAATATATATGATCAATCATGAACTATAATATATTACACAAATATATAGAAATACTCTGTCATGCTCCACATATTAATGTTTCAATCAACATAGGGTTGTTTATATGAAAATTATCCTATAGTGTAATAATTTACACAGTGATACTCTAGCCTTTTACCATAATGTTTCCCCAATAATGAAAAGAACCATTTCTTTGAAATTGATGACTATATACATAAATGACATGGTCAATCTACTAAATATTTTAATTAATTAATTAATTAATTAATTAATATTTTAAATATTATTATTTAATTATTTAATATTAAATTCAATATTATTGTTAAGTTTAACATTATTTAATATTTAATATCATTAAATTTATTCTATATAATTAAATTTAATATTATTAAATTAATATTATTAAATATTAGAGTTATTTTACTATTTAATATTATTAAATATTATTAATTAACTAATTACTTAATTTGCAAGGAGAGATAGAGAATGGGTGCACTAGGGGCTCCATTGCAAGCAAAATCCAGATGCATGCAACACTTTGTGCAGCTGGTTTTATGTGAGTTGTACTGGGGACTCAAACCCTTGTAGTTAGGCTTTGCAGGCCCTGAAACCACGGAGCAGTCTCTCCAGCCCAGATTCTTGATTGGTCTATATAAATGGACAGGGATGGAAGTCAATTTCAGTGAAGTGTATGAAGTGCTACAGAACTCACCAAAAGAGATTTTATAGCTCTGGGTCTCTGTAAATCTATAGTTCTCTCTCTGTGTCTCTCTGTCTCTCTGTCTCACTTTCCTTCTCTCTGTCTCTCTCTCTCTCTTTCTCTCTCTCCCTCTCTCTCTCTCTCTCTCTCTCTCTCTCTATATATATATATATATATATATATATATATATATCACAGATTCTAATCAATAAAAATGTTGATGTGTGTGTTACATAAATATTTGGGTATAAAAACTACTTCCACTTGTTAATGAAATGAGCTGAAATGTACATGATGAGTTTGGGGGTTTTAGGAGTTGTTTTGATAACCCATTTCTGCCTTACAGTTGGAACCAAAAAAATAACCTTAACGACTACTTGCTTAGAAAAGTGAATAAAATGGTCAACGAAAAGAAAGTTTTACAAATCTCTGTGTATTATTAAATATTCCTGTGTCAGCACCCAATTAAATAACAAACTCAGGAAGGGGACAGAAATGTCACATGTATTATTCAATTTAGTAGTAAGTAATGTAACCATAACACAAATTTCTCCATCATTTCGTAGAACAAACATCATTATCATGATCACAGTGAAATTAATGTAGCTGCATAGAATTTTCCATTTTGGGGGAGACAGCATGGCTTATAGCTAATAACCACTTTTATTTACAGTGGCGTTTGTTAAGGAGAAGAGATCAGAGTTCTCAAATAGTATCTCATTAATCATTTCAGCCAGTGACTTGGAAAGTTATTATCCCAGTTCAATAGATAGAAAAAATTATATCACAGAAAGGTCAGTTATATATTTACTTGTCTGATGTTGGAAAAGGAAAGGTAGTCATTTTCAAATTTATGACCTCTTTCGCCCCTTGATCTAATCACTGGACCAATGCAATGTCTGACTTGTGGTTTAATCTCACCAACCCAAGGTACTTACAATCAGACTCCTAGGCTATTCCTTTCACAAACCTACAAACAAGGTGATGAATATCAATTTTTAATCTACTGAGACCATATGCATTCATATGTTTCCATTTTCTTAAGTCCTTTTGAAATTCTTGTTGTCAGTGTCAATTTGTAAATATCAAAGAATTTACTTGTAAAATACATCACAATTAAATTTATGATTTGACAAATATAACCCTTTAGGGATTCCTTTAAATATAATTTCATGTATACGTTGATGTAATTAGTTGATGAAACAAAATCATCTTAATAATTTTCAAAATTTCAAATATATCTATCGTTCCAGGATAAAAATGAAAGAACCAATGAAACAGGTATTGTGACTTAAAAGAAGGGAGGAATGAGGAAAGCAAATATAAAATGTATATGGAAAGGCTTCCTCTGACACTATCATTCACTCTGCTTTGTCTGATAGCATTTAATTTTAAAGGAAGAAAGTCAATCAAAATTGTGACTTATTTAATAGGAAAGTTTACAGTGAATAAGGATTAAGAAATAGTCTACCATAAACACATTTTACTCAGTGATGTTTTTTTTTCACTTTCTGTACATAATTTGTTTTTCTAATATTAGCGTTTATGTTGGTTTTTCTGAAACCTTGAATGTCTCGTGAGAGGATCAATGCACAACTTATATGGGGGCTGGAGAGATGGCTTAGAGGTTAAGATGTTTGCTGCAAATCAGAAGGACCCGAGTTCCATTCCCCAGTGCCCATGTAAAGCTCTCTCTCTCTCTCTCTCTCTCTCTCTCTCTCTCCCCTCTTTCACTCTCAAACAATAAATAAATAATTTAAAAAACTGTATACACTTCCATCTTGAAATATACATTTCATTTACTTGCATTATAATGAAAGACTTCTCTTAAGATGTCATTTCTTTTCAACCTAGTTTGTCTACTTTGATACAATCAAACCAATGTGCTGACCCATCTTTTAATTCAATGGAATATGAAGATCCCAATCAATGAATTATTAGATTAAATTGAAGCATACATATGTGACAGTAGTTTTGAAGCTATAGTTACTATTTTCCTTTAAATCTGGGATTAACATATTTTTTTAGAATTTATTTGGGTTTTTCTACAGTAATATGACTAAGCAATAAAATTTTTAAAGAACCACCTTTCATGTTCAACTTAATGATTACATATTTATTCCTATCTCTGTGATCTGAGAATTCAGAAAAAATACAGATGAAAGCAGAGGTGAAACAGAAAACAAAAGTGTAAAGGAGATGGTCTCATGAACAAATCAAAACTTAAAAAATGAAAGACTATGGGCTGGAGAGATGGCTCAGCGGTTAAGGCACTTGCTTCCAGTGCCTAAGTTCCCTAGTTCAATTCCCCAGGACCCACATAAGCCAGACCCACAAGGTGGTGGCCCTAGTGCACTCTCTCTCTCTCTCTCTCTCTCTCTCTCTCTCTCTCTCTCTCTCTCTCTCTCTCTCTCTCTCTCCACTTAAAAGTAAATAAAGTTAATATTAAAAAAAAAGAAATTTAAAAAGAAAATGAGAGACTATGGGCTGGAGAGATGGCTCAGTGATTAAGTCACTTGACTGCAAACACCCAAATGACCTGAGTTCGATTCCCCATTGCCCATGTAAAGCCAGATGGACAAAGTGGCAGATGCATCTGGAGTTCATTTGCAGTGGTTGCAGGCCCTGCCTGGTGCCCCCATTCTCTCTCTGTTTCTCTCACTGCTTGCAAATAATACATAATCATTAACAATTAAAAATGAAAATGAAAGAAGAAATTAAGGAAATGACGGAAACAACAAAATGTTATTTATATGACTACAAATATCTGTTCAATGTCCACTCATACTGGATATTTTGAGACAATTCAAAACTGGGTAAATTAGTTGAAATCAAGTTGTATTCAAGAGTGAAATATGTTTAATTTTATTGCCGTCATATATTTCAGAACGACAAAATAGGAAGAATTATGGATATTAAACTCTATGGCTCTTTAAATGTAAGAATTCAAAATTAGTTAGATATTTTTGTTGCATATCAGTTATATCACTAAAAGAGTGGGGTATTTAAATTCTATGTACAAAAAACTAAGCATAACAAAATTATACACTGAATGGTATATTGATTTGTGATTACATTCAATGTTGTTCTTTTAGCCATATGGTAAATATTTTTATGTCTTCTATATTTTTTATTATTTTATTTATATTATTTATGTATTCTATATTTTTATGTCTTCTATATAACTTTTCCTGAATTCATATCACCTTTGCACTCATTACACTTCCAAATATATATATATATATATATATATATATATATATATATATATATATATATATATACATATATAGATATGTATATATGTATATATATGTATATACATATATATCATTATATTATCATAATAGTATATATGAAATATATATACTATTATAATATAGTATAGAATTATTATATGTCTTCTATATATAACTATTTCATTATGTATGTATATATACAGAGAGAGATAGAGAGAGAGAGAGAGAGAGAGAGAGAGAGAGAAATAGACTATCTTTCTCCAAAAGTCCTGTTGTTATATCTATTTAGACCTAATTTTTCTGGACAGCGAGAGCCTTATTTTTGCATCTGTCAGAAGTTTTAATGTACCTTTGCAAATATCTAGAAGTCTCAAGTGTTTATTTGCATAAAAACTATGATTTTGATATCAATTGATGAAGTTTGTACTCTCTAAACCTTCAATTTCTAGTTAAATTTTTGATGTTTTGTGGAGTGCCTGAGGAAAATGTTCCATCGCTTCCCTTCCTTTGTAAGAATATTCAATTTTATAAACTGACTCAGTGTGTGATGGTTCCTGTGGTGCGATAGATACCAGTTTTAATTTTTAAAATATATTCCACATCACTTCATTCTCGTCACTGATCCAAAGGCATAATAATTTTTCCTACCTCCCAGTGTCTACTGATATACACCTTGCCATATTCAGTTTGATTTAGTGAATCATGAAACTCCAGAGACATGAAAATCCAGATGAATCACCCACATTAAAGCATAAAATTGTCTATAAATGCAATTCTGGAGGAAAAAAAAACAGGGTATGGCAAGATTTTACTGAATGTAGAAAAGATCAAGAAGAAAAACTTTGAAGTCTTTTGGAGATGGTTGAAGTGAGTTAAAGCTCTACAATCTTAAGAACTTGGACTCCTCAGGCTAGAGTCTTACATTATAATCCAGGATGTAATCTATATCCTTGAGATGCTGATAATAGCTCATTTTAGAAAAAAAAATAATTGATCCATTTTTAGTAAGTTTAAAAATATTTTCAAAATTAATCGTGTCAGATCTTCTTGGCATTTGTCACTCATCATCACCTCTCCTCGCAAATTTTAATGAAACAGTATCACAAAGTGATTTTAATTGGATCAGATTCAGACAATTGATTTTTTTAAAGTACTCATATGTGATAGTGTGATCTAAAAATCTATCTGAGAGAATATAGAAGGCATGCATAGGTGTTCACATGTGTGATTAAACATGATTTTGTGTCAAACACATATTTTTAAATGAAGAAACTGTATGACTATTCACTTCAGCACCTAATTTCCTGTCTTTTAAAAAATGGGGAAAATGTATGGCACTTCTCCTAAGCCCCTGATTTCTAACTCAATGTGATGTTGATCTTGCTTTGTTCATTTCACTTCAAAGAAAAGTCCTTCAATTTCTCCTCCATGTTTCGTCGTGGTGGGTTTAGTCCTTTAAAATAATATTGTAGAGAATTTAGACGTTTTACAAATAGGTTTGAGTTGGGAACCATGCCAGAAGTGGAATATACTCATTTAACTGATGGGTGAAAGAGAGATGGAATGATCAGACTGAAGTCACAACAAAATTGAAGTATGTCATAGATGTACAGATTTCTCTTTCTATAAAATGTACACCATGCTGATATAAGATGCTTAAGTTTTTTAGAGATAATACAATATTTACCTTAAGAATTAATTTTTAATGAATCCTGGTAATTCTCACATAAGATTATGTTCACTAGCATTTTTAAATTCAGAGGTGTCATTAATTATGATGAAAAATAAATGTTTATTTTGCCCCTATATCTCTGCACTGTGAATATATATATATACACACAAGTGAATATATATATATATATATATATATATATATATATATATATATATATATATATATACACACACAAGTACACAAACGTATCTATTCATACACAGCAAACTAATATAACAATATCACATATTTAAAAATAGAAATGTTCACTATGTGACTATATGTAATGTAGATTTAATTATGTCACATTGTCATAACTTAATAGTCACCTAAATAAAGCTTATTTCCTATGAAATAATATTGCAAAGTGGTCAGTGAAGTAATTATGCTATAATTCTTGTCCTTAGTCTTTAAAAAAACATATCAAACTTCATAACTCTTGGAAGTTCATTTAGTACACTGTAAAATGCCTACTTCTAAAGTGTTGAACAAAGTTAGCATTACAACTTAAATCAGGAGAATCAATAGTTTGACTCTAATCTAATACCTTCAGTTTACATAAGTCGTTAGAAACGGACTATACCACCCATAGCAGAACAGAGATACACTAAAAGCCCAGAATGATGCCATGGATGTTCTTTTTTTCTCTTAGTTTGAAGAATATTATGAAAGCATTAATTATTTGCAAGATACATAACTATATGGACATGTAGACTGACATTTATTAATGAAATCATTATTGGCATTAAGGGATTCTTAAGATAAAGTTCTGATTTCTTAACATCTCAAGTACTTTTTTAAGAAACTATTTTCATTCTCATTCATGTTAGGGTTCACCAACTGTACTATTTGAAGTTAAAAAAGAAACAACTAGGGATATTTTACCTTGTTCTGTACTCAGTTTTGATAATTTTTAAAATATCCTCATTATTTTCACTTGACAAATCTTAAAAGAATAAATATTAAAACCTTAGTTTTTTTTAGACTTAAAAATTCGCATATTCTGTAGGATATGTGCTCTGATAAACTCTGTAATATTTCTAATGATACAAAATTATATAAGCTTTCAAAAGCCATTTTCAAAACTAAGGATTTGCAATTTTCTCTAGTTTTAATAACATCTTACTTGTCATGAGGAAAAACTGAAACTATTAGCCTTATCTTTTCTTTTCTGAGTACGTTATTGACTACCAATTAATTAATGATTCAGTTCAACCAAGCACCCTGATCCAATCACAGTATGATGATTGAGGTTTGTGAATTTCCTATACTGTTCCATTAATCATATTATTGATTCATAACTATCTGCTTTTTTCTCTAGATATGAAAGAATTTTACTGCATATATTATAAATATTCTCTCTCCAATTATTAGTGTGATATTTGAGAATGGAATCACCAAAAATTATACTTGCAAAGTTTACAAATCAATGTCTTTAATTTGAAAAATTACTTGTGATTTGTGATAGAATTCTAATGAGAAACTTCATATTTTTATTAGACTATTAAATGGGCATAGAATAAATATTGCATAAGTAAAATGAATATTACTACTTTATGTAGTTTATAAAAACTAAATACGCACAAATTAGAAAATAGAATTGTCAATGCAATGCATTTTTTTTTACTTAAGGCACTATTCGATATTCAATCTCCACTGCCATATTTTCTAGGGAAATATTCATGGCTTTTGTGGATAGTTTGTTTTAAATTAAATTTTACTACAAGTAAATGATTGGTTCTCTATTGTCTATGGTACTGAAACTTGAGATTTATGAAAATCACAGCAGTACAAGTCAAATAAATTATTTATTTCCCCAAAAATGATAAACTTTGAAATATTCAATATTTTGACTCCATTTTTTACAAAAGTGTTCTTTGAAGAAATATTTCTCCATGGGATAAAATTTCAATGACAAGAAATTAAAGAAAAAGTAAGGATTTGCCTGAAAATTATTTCTTAGAATTTGCTTTTCCTACTTTTGTTGGTGTGTACAAGTGTGTGCCATGCATATATGTGTGCGTGTTCATATATACGTGCATCAAGGAACATCCAGGAGGTGTGTGTGAGTCACTGGAGAGGCTGAAAGTTGGGTATCTTCTTGACAATCTTCTTCCATTTCCTTTTCACCTTATTATGTTTGAGACAGGTTCTCTCAAGGACAGGAATTCTCAGAGCCAGTGATGCTCAGGGATTCGAACTATCCAGCACCAGGATTACAAATTTGTCAGTACACTTTTGCTGTTATGGGGTGCTGGGAAACTGAACTCAGATCCCCATTGTCTACTTACTCTGTTCTCTCCTCAACCCTTATTTTCCTAATGTTTATATTCATATTTAACTCTAATAACTTTTATCAAAAAAGGAGCTGGTAGTTGTACCATTTGCTTACATATGATTAGATTTTTTTTAAAAAGGTAATATTTATTAAGATATACCTTTTTACACATTTTCAATGTTCCAAATGGTCGTAATGTGACTCAATGTCTATCCTACCAGTTTCCAAGTTTTATGGCTTTGAGATTTTTGACCTGCTTCAGCACCCATCATTTGACTCAACAGTACTATTACCCTAGTTCACTGAAGCCTTTGTTGTTTAATGCTTTAACAATGCATTCGTTCTCAACAGTATCAGGCAATTTTATGACCACAAACTCCTTCTCTACAACAGGGATGAAATTAAAATGTGCTATTAAAAATATGTTGTTGTTGATAATGCTTTCTATTTTTTGTATAGGACATCTTTTACTTCTCATGCCAGTAATACCTCAAGTTCATCAAGGAATAATACATGTGATTTAAGACCTCTGGAAGGTTGAAATCTCTTGTACTCACAAGTTCTCAGAGAGTCTTTCTTCCTTAGTCATTCTTATATGTAAAAATTACCCTTCAATGACAGAAATCCAAAGAGAATGAATAAAGAGAAGACTTGGATTTTCCTTCTGTTTACATATTACTCTCACTAATGGGGACCACAAGATGTAACAGGGACCCAAAATAAAACAAGAGAAGTCTGTACTACTTATATTCACCACTATTGTCTCAATGTGGGCCTGCAAGAAAAACATCCAGCCTGGTTAGACTTTTATAGAAATCTTTTATTCTCTTGAACTTTTAATGGGAAATGCTTATACAGTTTTCTTTTAAGAATTGTCATCTGGGATCATGTCTTTTATTTTCAATGATACACACACAAAAAAAGTATTTTTTTTAAGAAAAGTAAATTCAGTGAAGAACAGTTCCAATAGTCCAAATTGTACTAAGTAAGAGATTATCTCAAATTTACTCCATCTGAAAACGATTTTATTACCATGAGCATTTAGAACTATGGAAAAACTGGATGTATTATCAAAAAGTAAATTACGTTTTCCAGCTCTTGTCACTAGCATGAGAAAGGGTAACAACTTAAAATGCTCATTAATACTCTCTTTGGAAAATGAGTCATCTGCTAACAGATAGGAAAAGAGAAAATTGTCAAAACACAACCTCTGCTCACTGGCTTCTTCTAGCAGCAAGGCCTTGGATCACAGATTCTTACACATTAGGATCAATTTTACCAGGAAAAAAAAATCAGCAACTTACATCCAGCATGACTAAAAGGCAAGAAGAAAGCAAGTGTGTGTATGCGACTATTTTTCTATTCATTAACATATTCCTCTACGTGTTCCTTAAAATTAAATAATCAGAAATGATTGCAAACTTTTTCTCATGTACATGAAAATGGTACAACAATGAAATGCAGACTTGCCTTTGAGATGATTACAGAAAGGACCAAACTTCCTCCTTTTATTTATAAATATTGGCATCACTTCATTTGAGATTCAATTATCACGATTACATGGTATTTCTTTTGTGGATAACAGCAAAACTGAAAGACCCTCTGTGCCAGTGGTAATTGTATTACTATACCTCCCACTCTTGGACCTCATATTAGTTACCAGTGAGTAAACAAAACATGATATCTAAGTTTCTTTCTGATTGCACACAAATTTCCAGTTTTAAAGAAACCATTGAAAAGTATTCCATGAGTCAGTAAGGAAAGAAAGAATGAAAGCACAAAGAAAGAAAAGAAAGAATGAAAGAAGAAAGAAGGAAAGAAAAAAAGAAAGAAAGAAGGAGAAAGGAAATGAAAAGAAAGGACAATTCAAGCGAGAACTCAATCTTAAAATCTGGATATACTTCCACAGTAGGCCTCCGATAGTCTGCTGGTTTCATAATTAAATGGTAAGTACCAGGGAAGTGACATTCCTGTTGCATGCTTTAATTAAAACTAAAAATTTACAACAAAAGCAAACCTTGAATAAATTGCTCTTTGGTTTGAAATCTTCATTACCACCTACATTTTGGTTAATTCACTTTGATTTTAAATTAAGCTGACCTTCCAAAAACTCTATACCATTACAAAAGTCAAACACCGAGAACCAGACATAAAATTCAGAATGAACGTTTTTGTTGGTGAATATGTACGTTTTAAGTCCAATCCCTGTATACAAACTGTTAAAAAAAAAAAAACAGATGTTTTAACATAGTGCTTTATTCCAACTTAATCTCATCCTTGAATGAACTTCTTGCAAGTTTCAACCACTTTTTTTTAAAGTAGTCAATTTCCTGATGGTTGTAATTTAATTAAGTAACCTTTCACACTGAGCAAAACCCAAAAGCAAAGGGTCCTTAATCTCTCTAGTGATTAGAGACACCTCTAGGTGCAAAATTTACCTCTCCTTCCCCGCAGTAGAAATGCTTTTTTTTTTTTTAGGAGGATCAAGGTTCATACCTCACATTCCCTGGAGCCTGAGATGGTATAGGTGCGGGGCCCAGATCCATTGACAGATATATCCATGGTCTCAGAGTTTGTAGGCTTGTAATCCACGTAATACTCCTGTAAAGGGGAATTCATTTGTCTTTCGGATTCCCTGGCCTTTTTCCTCCGCCTCTTCATAAGAGAGTGCTGCTGAAGTTGTTTCATGCTGGCTGGGTAGCGTTTCCAAGACACATAGATGACCAAGAGGATCATGGCCACAGACAGGAACAGAGCCACACTCCCTGCAATGATCTTGTGGAAAGATACATGTTCATACTCTTGCTCAGAGCCAGGAATCTGGAAGCCTGGGGAAGGACTGGCTGTTTCCAGTGTGGGATGCATGACATTTGTTTTGAAAATGGTAGGTTTAGGGAGAACCAAGGGCTTCTGGGGTGTTTGGGGGGCCAGGTGTGACCTTTCAGTGTTGACCACCTGGACCTCAGAGCAGATGTTGTAGGTTTCAACTGCGTCAGTCACCTTCTCCCCCTGGATATGCTTAGGTCCAGCGCATATCATACTGTTCTCTTTATTTCCTTTGAAATTCTTCAGCCAATAAAAGAGAGGACAGATGCTCCGGCCGCATTCCCACATATTCCCAGACAAGGTGATGGATATTAACGATATCCAGGTATTGACAGTTTCCTGGGAGATGTTGGTGAGCTTGTTGGAATCCAAATTGAGTTTCTGCAAATTGGGGAGGCATTTAAAGGTACCCGATTCGATGCTTTGGATATCATTCCCCGATAAATCCAAGTTGTGTAAGGAACTCCAAGTCCATGTCAAACCTTGGCTGATGGAGCGGATCCGGTTCCACTGTAGGTAGATGGACCTCAGGTTGAAGAGACGTGGGAAATGAGCAAAGTTGATCTTGGAAAACTGGTTGTGTTCCAAATGCAGCTCCTTCAGTTTTAGAAGGCCAGCAAAAGCATTTCGGGATAAACTCCGAAGACGATTGTAACCCAGATCCAGAAAGTCCAGATTCCGACAGTCTTGAAAAACTCTGATGGGCACAGTCTTGAGAGAGTTGGACCTCAGATGCAAGATGATGAGTTTGCGAAGGCCTTTAAATTGCTCCGATTGCAACGTCTGGAGTTTGTTGTAGGAGAGATCCAGGTTGCGTAGATTTGGGACTGGGTGAAATGTTTTATTGTGCAGATAGGTAATTTTGTTGGAGCTTAGAATTAATTCTTTCAGTCTGCGGATGCCTTGAAAGGCTTCCTCATCCACTGAGCTAATGTAATTATGGTCGAGATAAAGCCAGATAAGCTGGTTAAGGCCTGCAAACTGATTGGATTTGAGATTCTGAATGCTGTTGAACCTTAGTGACAAACCTTGGGAACCTCCAGAAATGTTCTCAGGGATGTCTGCGAAGGCGTGCGACTCACAGTATACGATTTTCCCATCGCATCTGCAGTGTTTGGGGCAGGCTCTCTGAGCCCCTGTGAACATAACCAGCAGCAGAGTGGGGAGGAGCACAGGAACCACAGGCATGCCTCTCAGCTGCGTAATGAAATGGAAACCTACAAGGGAGGGAGAAGACAGACACTTATCATGATGCTGAAAAGAGCCTCCATCCCCTGCTTACCTGGACCAGGGACATTCTGTCCAGTTCAGCATGCATGGCAGAGGGGACTTAAGGACACAGTGAATATCCTAAGTGCTTCCTCCTGTGTCCCAGGCTCACTGCTTAGATTTCTTTCTTTTTTTTTTTTTTTTTGATCTTCCAATCACCACCGTCCTGTAGAACTACTCTGATAAACCTTTTATGAGGTCCAGTATTTGGTGGACTTGGAAGAAACACACAGCCTTTCTTTTCACTCAAAGCTGATGTTTTAATTATAATCCCATTGGGTTAGTTGCTGAAGGTCACTATGAATAAAAAAGAATATTACTGTATCTTTCTGTTAAGAGCAATCTGTGAAAAGAAATGGTACTTGTATATCTTTCCTAGTTGAGCAAACAGGCTGTGATTTAGTGAAGGGACTTCCTGGAAGCTGTCAAAGTCATCCAAGTTGGGTCTGCCTGAAATTACATACTGAATACTGGGATGGTAATGTATTAGCTCTGAAAATGGCATGAGGACTTGGATCAGCAATCTGGGAGGCATGCTCTGAAGAATGACAGCCCTGTGAGGTACTCTCAATTGGTTAATAAGCATACGTATTATTGGATGCATTGGCTCCAAGCCCAGGGGTCCATGAGCTAAAGACATTATCATCCTTATCACAGACATCCCCCCTCCCAAACCCAGCCAGGAAAGATATCAGGTTGTCATTAAACGCGTGACAAAAATATGAGATAATCATGTTGTTAGCTTACTGTTGTTTTTCAGTAAAAACAAATTTAAGAGATAAGCAAGAAACACTGCTTTCCACCTGCCCACAATCCCAATCCTCTCAAATTTCTCATAGACTTCCTCCCCCACCCTGATTCCTTTAACTTCAAAAAGCCTGCAAAGTTGAAATCTCTGGGCATTTCTACTGCATTTCCAAGTCCTTGCATCTGAAGGGACTTCTTTGCTCTGTCCACAGTAGATTTATTATTTCTTAAAGGTAAAAAGAAAAGAAACAGAAGGAAAAATCTACTGTTTTCACATTTCTTTTAATATTAATCATTTTAACTAAGAAATAATTGGCCAAACCTCTAAACTAAAAATCCCTCCTTCTTCTCAGAGTTAAGGAATTTTTTTTTCAGTTTTTTTTTTCAATTTAAAAGTCAATTTTGCTCTCTCTTTCCTCTTGCCAGCTACAGACTCATTGAAATACATTCCAGCTCTCCCAGACAGGAGAAGTGGGGGGGGGCAGTCACACTTGAAAAAATAAGACTGGCAGAGGACTGCTGAAATTTTTGGAATCTGTGTTGAGGATGCAGCTTCAACGATCAGACAAGCAGCTGCGACCTCTGATAAAGTCAGGACCCCACCCCTGGACACACGCACCAAGTGCAAACCATCTTCCTGACAGCAACCAGAAATTCAAGCTAGGATCGTATTATCCAGAAACAGAAGCAAACACAGTATTTATTTCATGCTCAATTCCGATGCTGGGGATACGCAGACAGCAGAGACAGTCTCAGAGGGATTTCTCTAGAGCGTGTTTCAGTCCGTGTTATGAATTTAGAGATTTGAAAAAAAAAAGAACATTGCAAAAAGAAAGTGATCTAAAAATATAGTAGCAACTATAGAGGGTCAACTGGCAAACTCATAGGCTGCTGCTTTTTTTATTATTATTATTTTATTTTTTTTCCCGGGTTCCTGATCTGGTATCAGCTGATGCTGAGACTAGAGACAGGCAGGAAAGAGCAGCAAGCTTGCTCAAAAAGAAAACAACAAAAGTTCACTTACCCATCCTTTGTCATCCAAAAACGTTTCCCCCCTCTCTCTCAGCTTTCTTCTTATTTGGTCTCTTGAGCTGAAATTGTCACCACCTTCATGACACAGTGCGGCTGTCATTCACACCGTTCTGATCCAGCATGTGAGCTTGTAACCCCATACAAACTTCCCCGGAGAGGACAGGCAGAAAATACATATACATATATGTATAATTATATTTTTTTAAAAAAAATGATCACGGGGTGGGATGAAGGGGCAGAGAAGAGGAAGCTGTTGGGGGGGTGGGGGGCAGAGAGGGGAGGGCCTCTAAGCTCTGAGGACCATTGTGTAATTCACTAGAGACCCATCAGCAGTAAGTGGCCATCTGTAAAAAGAGCTCCAGCCCATCTCGGAGGTAACCAACTTCTTGGCAAAAAGAGAGGAGAAAAAGAAAATCTTCAGAATACCTGGCATTCCTTATTGTGCTGGCTTTTGCCATCCCCAGATAGAGCAATTCATCCTCAGGATTTTCCGTTCTTGAAGTCAGGAGCCTCTCTCTCTCTCTCTCTCCTGTGCAGAGTAGGAGACCCCAGTTTAAAAGCTATGCGGGCTAGGTTTATCCATTTAGCTGGTCAGGTTGAAAGTGTTTTGTAGCTGTGCTGAGAGCAGCCCTTGTCTAATTCGGAAGGCTTTCCAGAGACTGATGAGGCTCACAGCTTGTTGGTGGTAATGCTGGAGTTTGTGATACACTGAGTGCCCTCCGCTGGAGAAAACAGATTGCACATTAAAGACAGGAACAAGTGAGCTTGTCAGTGGTGTGCAGCGTTCCCTTGCTCAGAAAGGGAAATTAAAGGCACAGCAGCAATTTTTTTTACCCCTCTCTCTCCAATAATATGAATTATGAAAGGTTTATGCCCAAAGGCTCTTGCATATTGTAATTATATTATGTAGCATGCTGTTTCTGTCTGTGTAACCAAGTTAATAGTTTTTAAAAGTTGTCTTAACCTGACATTTTTTTTCTCTAAGTCACAGGTGATTTATTAACTTATTTTCTTTCATTTGAGTTGTATTTATTGTTGTTGGGAGTTTGTATTTACTTATCATTTTTCAACTGACCCCATGATGCAGCAATCTGACTCAGAAGGTTATACAACTTGGCAAAATTTAAAGAGAATTTTTTTAAGTCTAATCTTTAAATTCTCAGTGTTTTGTCCATGACTTACATTCTGTCTGCAGTTTTGTGCATTTGTGGTGCAATCTAAAACATGACTTTGTAAAAGTTTATATTTTTAATCTTTATGCGGGGATCATCTGTTTTATTTCACCAGGTGTCAGAGTAGCAGAGAATGAGTTGAATTGCAATCTGCAGTCACTTTCTTTAAATTTCTCCCACATTGGTTGGATAGATTTTTTCATATGCAAATTGCTTTTTGTCACCTGCAATTCCAGAAAGACAAAAGCACCCCAGTCCTATATTATCATGGAATTTCTTTACAATTTTGAATTTTGCAGCATATCCTAAAAATTAGAATTGAGAAATGATAAAACAGCTAAGAGGGATCATTTTCAAAATTCTTCCCTCTTGCCTTTGCCTTAAACTCTCATTGAACATTAGAAAAATAATAATTCATGCTAATATCAAATGCACGTTGGTTCCTTGTTTGTACTCATCACATAATTCTCTAGCAGAAAATAATTTCTGGAATAATCCAGGGGAATGAACATAGAGAGAAACTGCTGGAAAGATTACTAACCTAATTTGGCAGATTGAGAACTTTAAATGAATTTTACATAAGCATCTGGAATTGCTATGGATCATTGCAAGTATTTTTAGAAATACCTTGGTTTAGCTTATTTGCCAAAAAAATCAATTATTAAAAGGGATTTATGACATGAATAACATACATAATTTGACTCAGATTTATGAGTAGGAAGACACAGGCTGTTGTCTGATTATTGAGATTTCTCAAGGACTGAAAAGGGATAATCTGTCCCCTAAATATATCCCATTCCCATTAACTGATACCTGAGTTTCCATTTTAGAAATGTGTCTTTGGCTTAAAGCTTAATACCTATTAAAATGCAAATGCACACCACAAGAGGCAACATTATTTTGGTTGCTGAAAAGAGATAAATCAATAGAAATGATACACATTCAAAACATTAGGGTTTACAAGAGAACAAAAACCACACCCACATATCCAGTTTAGGAGAAAATAATATATTTATAGGAGGAAAAAAACATGCTCTCAGTAAAATAAAAATAACCGTTTTGATTGGTTGGCGGTAAATCATGGCCATTGTATATAAAGTAATAGGGTAAAAGAACTCAAGCACTAGAGGAAAATAAAAGACAGTTGGTTGACTGTGAGGGGGGGCAAAATAAAATGTTCAGAACAGATTTTTGTGGGAGATGGAAAAGAGATGTATTTGATTTCTTCTGCTGTGATATTTGTCTATGTTTTCTAACTACAAATATAATGACTATCTGGTAGATTGTCTATCCATATATGTGTGTATACATTTTCTTGTGTTTCAACCCACCAGGTGAGAATAGGTTTTGACAGATTGGGGGGGGGGCGGTATAATCTCAAGATGTTACCCTTATTTATAGTATAACAATAACAATTGGTTTACAGGCAACAGATACAAAACATGGCAGAATCTCTGTGATTCCAGTCATACTGATGCTGGTAGATACTAGGGTTTGGGAATGATAAGTTCCTATATCCTTGAACAATAAATTGATCAGAGACACCCAGTTGCATCAAAAATAGAGCAATTTCATTAAGCATAAAAGTGGGCCAATGCATATGGGAAAAATGTTTAATAGCTCTAAGTAGACCTAGTTGCACAAAGTATTGGAATTTTATGTCACATAGGTAGCACAGGCTTCTGGTTAATTTGCAGAGGGTGGGCTTGATACATGTAATTCTTCATACAAGTTTGTACATATCACTCTCGAGTCTCATTAACAGCTTACTTTTTGTGTGTTGTTTGTTGATGATGTGCTTGCATGTGTGTGGGGGAATACATATGTGTACAAGTATGTTTCCATGTAGGTATGGGTGCAAGTGTGTGTGTGTGTGTGTGTGTGTGTGTGTGTGTGTGTGTGTGTGTGTGTGTTTGCATCTGTGTGAGTGTAGACTGGAAGTTGATATCAGGTATGTTACTCAACCTATCTTGTATTACCAGACAGGTTCTCTTACTGAACCAGGACTAACTATCCATTGATCCTCCAGGATACTCCAATGTTTACCTCCTATATTCATCAACTGCTTGTTGTAGGACAATATACCTGACCCAATCAGTATAAAAGATGAATGATTTATTTCAGCCCACAGCTCCAGGTTATCGTCCATCATGGTAGGGAAGGCATGGTGGCAGAAGCTAGAGGAAGCTGGTCACATTCAACACAGTGAAGGATCAGAAAGCCATGAATGTCCCTGCTCAGCCAGTTTGTGCCTTTTTCATATAGTCCAAGACCCTCAGACCAAGAAATGACACTGCTCAGGTCCACCTTAAAAAATTTAATTTAGAAAATGTCCCACAAGCCAACCTAATCTACATATCCCTTATACCTTACTGAAGGTCCTGTCAAGGTGACAATCCAATGGAAATGAAGACTCAAACCACCACACCTGACATTTGGCATGTGTTCTGCAGATCCAAACTCAGGTCCTCAATCTTGATTGAGTGGCATGCACTTGACCCACTGACTCTTCCGTCTAGCCCCCCATTACTGCCCTAAATCTCCACCCAGGGATGCGTGTTATAGAATTATAATAAGCCTCAGGTCACCTTCAGACACTGTAGTACCTCTGGCCAGTGGATGGACTTAGTCAGCCTTGGCTGGAGGGTTTCCAGCCTATCTCTTTGCCAACTGGTTTCTTTCATATGCTAATTATTCAGTCTCTGAGCAAAGCTCTCCAGACCCCACTCTGCCCTGTTCTAGGCTTTTCTTTTCAGACTGAGGCAAAATGTTTGAGTTTCACTTTAGGCACCAGCAGTGAGACTGAGTCAAAATTTCACACCATGATACCAACTCTAGTATCTTCTTCTCCTATGTGTACATAAAAACACACTTATCCTATGTGTACACAAATACCCTTCTTCTATATGTGCACACACACATTCTATTTTGTGTATACAATCAATAGGACTGACATACACACACACACACACACACTTTTCCTAAGGGAAACTGGTATGTGTATTAGATTCTTCTGTGTGTACACACACATAGATACCCTTCACACGAGGGAAACTGATGGGGATATCCACTTCTCAAGAGAACGCCATAAAATCTTTGAAAAAAAAAATTCTGTATGTTTTCTACAGTGAGTCCAGCAAGCTAGAATGGTATCTAATACTTGATTGGGAAATTCCTCCCCCCCAAAAAAATAGTAATTAAAAAATGGATAGTTAGTGTTAACTTGGAAATACCTTTCCCTTTCATAATGTGTTTGGATAGAGTTATCCCTGGAAAATGGCTAAGTGGAAAGTCAGCCTGGAGCCATTTGATATCCGAGTGATATCCGAGTGAGACCCCCCCAACAGGAAGACTTTCTGTGAGTACATTCCTAAAGCAAACAGAAGTCAGTCAAGTGTGGATATGAATCAGAGTAAATACCAGAATTTAACCAAAGGGATAAAAAATGCTGTTGTTCATTACTGTTAGTGTGCCTTTAATGATCAGTGCATCCAAGAGAGGAGAAATGCATCTCCAGGTGCAAGCATCACAAACTGATTTTAGGACAAAGCCAAAGAAGCCAACGACCTTCTGGAAAGTTTTCCTTCCCATCTCTTCATCACATGTTTTTCTCACATTGCTGCAGTCAATCAGCAGCAGCTTATGGGAGGAAAGAGTTTCCTTCAGGCTTAAGGATTCCAGGGTCAGAGTCATCATGGGGGAAGAAACTGACTCACTTTAGCATCTACAGAAGAGAGGCAGAACCAATAGCCATCAAGCACAAATAGCCAGAATTCATGCTGGCTTTCTACACATCTACTTGGTCTGGGTGCAGGTCTTTCCCCAAGAGGCATACCTCCTTCAACAGGGCTATACCTTTTGACAACTAAATAAGAAGCTTAAACTTAATAATACCTAAGGAACATACATTTACATCCAACTGACCACTTTCTGCTCCTGATCCCCATGGACTCATGAGTATCTCATTGTGGAAACTGGACTCTGTCCAACTTCAAAGGTCACC
This sequence comes from Zapus hudsonius, assembly GCA_004024765.1. Lineage (NCBI taxonomy): Eukaryota > Metazoa > Chordata > Mammalia > Rodentia > Dipodidae > Zapus > Zapus hudsonius. Next base: position 6,957 of record PVHP010011561.1, on the reverse strand, counting down.
ATAGTTATTCCCAACACTGACACTGTTCAAAAGTCTCATCTAAGATTCAAGACTGCCTCTTAACTGTGAGCTCTGTATAATTAAAGCAAAAGTTACGTACTTCCAATGCATAAAGGCACAGGCTAAACATTCCCATTATTAAACGAAGACAGAAAAAGGAGAGGATGGATTGATGTAATATCAATAACCAGCCAATAAACATGAAACATCTGTGGTTTCAAGACCAACATATAAAACCAGAGATGTAATCTCTGGGTTTCCAATTTCACTCCTCCAGTTGGACTGCTCAGTGATAGGAAAGACTCAAACCCCAACCAGCAGTTCTCCTTGGCAGCTATTGCACAGTGCTCATATCCAGACTCTGGGGTCTCACAGTCAACCATGGTTTTTCTTCATAGTTCCATACAATGCCTTACAGGTGCTCTGAACAAGGATTTCAGCCCTGCTTTTACATTGCCACATTTCAGTGGCTCCTGGAACCATGTGCAGTTTGTGACACACTTCTGTGCATATTCATGCTTCCAAAACCCAGGTTTGTAAATCCAAGGGGAAGTAAAGCTTGACATTGAAAAGCAAAGGTACTCAGTCTTCCTTCAAGCAACTCTTTTCAAAATCACTAGCATTCCTACTTTATTGGGCCTTCCATGATTGGGTGTCATCCTCAGGCATCTTCTTATTGTCCAAATCCAAAGCATTCATCTCACTTTTAATGTTGATAGTCTTTCTTAACAAGGCAGGTTAAGTAACCCACAACCATTCCCTATGCTTATGATTTCAGACTTGCTTTATTTTTTTTCTGTGTTAAACTATGCATTTTTCATATCTTTCTGTTGATATCTATTGACAAGCACACCAGCCCGTTACTTCAAAATCAGTTTTGATCAAACTCTCAGGGAACAGTGGTACACACCCAACAAAGTTTTATCCCTCCCCTGTGAAAGTTCATAACCCAAGATTTCACTGTCCACAATTCTCTCTGCGTTTAGATTTTCAAATCTCTCCATGACAATTCATCAAACTCTGTTTATAACACTGCAAGGCATCTCTTGCCCAAAGTACCAAATCCTTCCACATTCTACCTGCAAATTCCAAAAGACTGAAAAAAAAAATAAATCACATGGTCAGATTCATCACAACAATGAATCCCATTTTTTTGTTTTTGTTGTTGTTGCAGTTACCTTTACCTTGTTGGGACATCCAGGATCATGCTGGAAGGAGTTCAATTTCCCATTCCCCATGGAAAGGCAGATGCACAAGTTGGTGCAGGTATCTGGAGTTCTTTTGCAGTGGCTGGAGGCCCTGGAACACTCTCTCTCTCTCTCTCTCTCTCTCTCTCTCTCTCTCTCTCTCTCTCTCTCTCTCCACATTGTATCTCTCTTTTTTTCTCTCTCTCCACACTTTATCTCTCTCTCCTTTCTCTCTCTCTCTGTTTCTCTCTCTGCCTCTTTCTCTCTCTATTACTCTCTCAAATAAATTAAATATTATAAAAAACATTGTTATGGGTGACATATACTTATGATGTTCAAACCATCACACCCATAAATGACTTTCTGTTGAGACATTGTTGGGATGAAGCTATCAATTTCTTTGTGTCTGGAAGGGGAGAGTCTAAGATACCTTATCTCATTCCCTTTTAAAGTGTCCTCCACTTTGATAGAAGTCAGTAACCCAAAAGGGTCTGGCCTTTCCTATCTCTTCTGCCCTAGAAACCTGGCTTCACGTTTGGTTATTTCTGCCCCACACACAGTCCATAAAAGATCCCAATCTGAGACTGTAGGGTTAGGGTTAGGTTTAGGGTAGACTTTCCCATTTTTGAGTACCCTGCTCCTACTGTATAGGAACTCTGAATTCTTTAAGTTCTGTCTCTATAATGTCTATAATAAAATCTTTCTAAGCTTTATCCTCTCTGGTCTATGGGTTTCATTCATTGAAATTAATAAGACAAGAATCCAGAAGGCTCCCACTTCAATGCAAATTTTGTGTGATCCTGAGTATCCGGCACCCTTACTCTTGAGTTATTACCCACTCAAGATCCAAGAAAGGTTCTTGTGCTCCAAAGACACCATGAATTCTTTCTTGCTATATCCAGAGATAGGAGGTACACGTTGATGGTTTAGTTAGAGGTATGATTTATAATCTTGTGGGAGCTTGAGGAAAAGCTTCCAGAAACCATATGAACTGATTGTGGGTGGAAAATAAAGATATATTCATAGTGCTAAAGCATGATATCATCCATAAAAAAGTGTCTGCCCTATTCAAGGTTTACCTTTCATCTAGGTGTGGACCATGAAACTTATACTCACAGATGGATGTGTTTCATCACCAGTTCAAGGTGAGTCACTCCCTTCTTCCTATAAAAAAGTCTCAGGACTTTTCCATCCTTATTAAATGACTAGACTTTGGTGCTTCTTTGTGTTACCATTATAGATGAGAAAATGATGGATGTTGGCAAAAATATTTACAATGCAAATAAATTGCAGACAAAGCAAAGGCACACTCAAAAATAACAGAAGGGCAAAAATAAACAGAAAACAACTTTCTAGTTCACATTCTTATTCTAGTCATTCCCTGATCTCAGTCATTCTATGATGTCCATGCTTTCTTGATTATTAATATTTGAAAGTCTCCCTAACTGCTCACTTAATATTTCCATAAGTCATAACTTGACTCTATAAATGATAAAAAATGTAAATGTTTCAGCTCTCTTTGCATACCTCAGCCTTACAATACATCCATATATATGCTAAAAAAAGAATCTGATCAATGACATACATCTTACTTATGTTCATAATTCAATTTCAAAATTCAGAATAATCCCTATCATTTTTTTCAAATAAATGCCTCTTTCTCTCTTTTAAATGTATTTGTCAAAATTTACTAATATCTGCTTTCTTATTATAGTGATAACTAAGTATTTGACTTGATAAAAATTTAAAGAAAATAAAATTAAGTTATGTGCTTAGGCACATTTAGGAGTTTTGACACTGTTATTTAATACTTAAAAAATAAATTCATCATGTATAGCAGGATATAAAATTAATCATGCATAGGAGGATATAAATATAATGATAAAAAGTATGCATCTGATTACTATTTCACAATTTCAATGGAGGTCATAACATGAGGTTTAAAATTGGAAATTAAATCTGTAGATTGTGATGAAATAAAATATTACATACTTTAGAGATAATAACAAATAAATAAAAGGGCTAAGAAACAATAATGAAGGGAATTTATACCAGTGTATTTGATAACAGGATCTTTGAAAATATTTTAAGAATGCTATAAATTCTCTTTCTATATTTGAAGAATGGCTAATGTGAAGGCTTGTGTGACCTACAAGATGACTTGGTAGTAAATGAAAGAAGTTGAAGGAGAAAAGAGATTCCTGTAGTAAAGTTAATAACATAAGTAAAGTCTTGAGAGAGGTGAGTCCTTGACTTGAACAAGAAATTTTTTTTAAAAAAGAAAATAAACAGACTGTAGAAGTAGACTTATAGAATATTTAATATTTGAGATATCAGATTTAAAGAAATTGTGCTATTATACCCAAACCCGTTTAGACTTATGACCCATTAAAAAGCAGAGAATTAGAATCCGTTCTTAGTAAAATGTCAAAAATCTAGATCCAGTAATATAATTAAAATAAAATGATATAAAAATAGACTTAAAAAGAAATGAAACTGAGCTAAATGGAGATCACTTATTTGAACCAGATAAAACCATAAGATAGGTGATTTAGTTTATAGTCTTTCCTATGCATTTATGAATATATACATACCTATATATTTATCCATAAATAAGATTACATTTCTTAGAGCACTACTCTGATTTTTTTTAGAATTAGAATTTTATCTATTTTACTGCAAATAGCATAGTTTCATTTTTCTTGGTGACTGAAAAGTACTCCATTGTTCATACATACTATAATTTCTTTCTTGATTCTTTCATATATTACACTTACCTCAGCTGAGGTAATACCTTCAAAGTCTTATATGCATTTTGAATTGACTTGTGTTAGTCACTGTCTAGTTTCAATGTAAACATCCAGTTATCCCAGAAACATTTTTTGAGCTTTTTTTTTTCTCTCTCTGTTGGATGATTTTGATGTCACTGTTGAGAATCAGATTGCCTTAGATGCTGAGAATTCCTTGTTAGTATGTTCTATTCCACTGGTATATGTTTATTTTTTATTCCAAAAATACAATTTTTAGTTATTATACTTCCGTAGTTTATTTTGAAATCAGGTACTAAGGTACTTCAAGGATTGTTCATGTTTTTCAGCATTTTGGTTCCTAGTCAGTGTCTCTTCTTTATAATTTTCAGACTCACTTCTTTCTAAATGAGTAAAACATTCCATTGGTACATTAAAGAGGATTGCATTGAGTTTCTACACTGCACTGTATATTATGACCACCATAATAATGATAATTTCCCCTACCCATGAGTACAGGAGGCTTTTGCATCTTTTACTCTCTTCTTCAAGTTTTTATTTCAGTATTTTATAACTTATAGTCTCAAGATCTTTTACCTTCTTTGTTGTTTATTCCCAGAGCTTTTCTTTTTTGTTAGTTTTTAGTGTATTGTAATTTTTTTTTCTCTGTAAAGTTCATCATTGGTATAAAGAAAATTTATATTTCCTGTGATATTTACATTTATAATTCACAGTAATGATTTTTATGTGCCAATAAGGTGTGTTTTTAGCTAGGTAAGTTTGTTCTCAGTTTTCGTATAGTCATAACATCTGGGACCTGGAATAATTTAATTCATTCCATTCATAATAAGGTCCAATTTTTATCTTTTGTCTAATTGTTTTATCCAAAATTCCACAGATTATATTCATTAAGAATGACAAAAGTAGACAACAATGTTTCATTCTTGAAAGGAATTGCTCTCAGCATTTCCCTGTTCAGTATGGTATTGGCATGGTTTTGAGATAGATAGCTTTTTTCATGTTGACATAAGTTTTTTCTACACTGAAGGTCGTCAGGGTTTTTCCAATTAAAGGGTTGTTTAATTTTATGGAAAGTCTTTTCTTCATTTATTAAGTTGATCAGGTGAGTTTATCACTAATTCTATTTAGGAAAATCATTATTAGTTTTGATTAATAGATTAAGCCATTCTGGCATTCCTTGAATGAAAACAACTTGCTCATACTATATGATCTTTTGAATATATTATTGAATTTAACTTTAGTAAGGATATTTGAATCTATCTTCCTTTTTCCAGAGTATTGTTCTATAGATTCTTTTCCATGTTCCTCTTTGTTGACCCCGTCATTAAAGTCACTGTTCTTTTATTGAAGGTTATCTCTCCCTTTAAGTTCTAGAATACTTTTTAAAATATCAAGCACTCCATTGATAACTTCATGTATATTTAAAATCCACAATATCTTCTCCATGAGCTGTTCCATTTATCAAAGTAACCTGGTCTTATTTTTCTCCTCTTACCAATGCTGCCTTAAAGTATACTGTGTTGGATATAACTATAGTTTCCCTAAATTATTTTCAGATTCCATTTCCTAGGAATATCATTTTCCATCTTTTTTTTTTCAGTCTGCACATGAATTTGCCAGTCAGATGGGTTTATATTTAAAAAAAAAATAATTGCTAGGTCTTGTTTCTTTTGTTTTTGTTTTCTTTGTTTTGTTTTAATATTTTGTTTATTTATTTATTTATTTATTTATTTGGAAGCAGATATATAGAGAGAAGACACAGACCCAGATGGACACACCCGGGCTTCCAGCCTCTGCAAACAGTCTCCAGATGCATGCACCACTTTGTGCACCTGGCTGTATGTGAATACTGGGAAATCGAACTAGGGACCTTAGGTTACAAAGGCAAGTGTCTTAACAGCTGATTCATCTCTCCAGACCAGTGTTTTGTTTTTTGAGACAAGGCCTCATGTTTTCACAGTGTCTTCTCCAACTTACTATTTAGCAGAAGATAAGATTAATCACCTCATGGGCCATCCTGCTGGTCTTTGCTTTTTTCTGAAGCTTTGGTTTTCTTGTCAGCAACTAAACTCTTTTAATTGGAGTACTAAGACCTTTAACAGAATTATTGGTGGACTTCATGCTTCTTCCTGTCACTTGTGGTTTCTGTTGATTGTTTAGAATACTCAATGCTATTTTTCCCTCTCATTCATTATGGAATTTGTTATGTATTTTTTATTGCTTAATTTATTTACCTATGACTTCTTCTAGTGATATTTGTTATTTCCATTCTCAGAATCGTTTTTAATCTTGCTCTTCTGTGTGTAACATAACTTTAATTATGTGGTTTAATATTGATGTGGTTTCCATCAATTCCTTTCACTGATGTTTATATTGGACAGTTTTTATTTCAACCTTCAATTCTGATGGGTGACTTTTCTGAATAATTGAGGCTAAAATTTGTATTTTTTTTCAAATCTTATTTTTGGACACTGAAATGTGTCTATTGCTTGGTCTCTTAGATTTAGAATTTATGCAGAGAAGTCCGCTGTTTTCTGATGGATTTGACTTTTTATGGGAACAGGTTACTTTGCTTTTTTCCAGATTTTCATATTCCTTCTTATGTTCATAACTTCTGACCATTAAAATAGAATATGCTAGGTGTAATGGTGCATGCCTTTAATTCCAGTACTTTTGAGGCAGAGTTAGAAAGATTGTTACAAGTTCAGATCCAGCGTGAGACAACATAGTAACACAGTAAATCCCAGGTACAGCCTGAGACAACATACTAAATCCCAGGTACAGCCTGGGCTAGAGTAAGACCCTGTTGCAGTCAGCTTTCTAGTTGCTGCGCAGGAAGAACCCAAACAAAAACGGCTTGTTGAGGAATGGGTTTATTTGGCTTACGGACTCAAGGGGAGACTCCATTCTGGCAGGGAAAACGATGGCATGAGCAGTGGGGTGGACATCACCTCCACCACAGCACAGCAAACAGTGGCAGGAAGGTGTGCCAAACACTGGCA
>PVHP010011560.1:0-45780 GCA_004024765.1 Zapus hudsonius | reverse complement strand
TACTGGGATCTTCACCTGTAAAAAGAGGGAAAATGAGCTGGATGTGGTGGCTCATGCCTCTAATTCCAGCACTCAGGAGGCAGAGGTAGGAGGGTTGCTGTTCGAGGCTAGCCTGAGACTACAGAGTGAGTTTTAGGTCAGCCTGGGCTAGAGTGAGACCCTACTTTGAACCCCCCTCCAAAAAAAGGGAAAATGATCACACTTCCTTACAGGTTAGGAGGGTTCAATGGGATGATAGAGGAGAAAGTCTAAGGGCCTAGCAGGACACATGGTACATGTTTGGCAGGAGAGAAGAGAGGGGAGTCTGGGATGGTGGCTCCCACCTTTCATCCCAGCACTCAGGAGGCTGAGGTAGGGGGATCAGCCTGGGCTAGAGCGAGATCTAATGTACAAAAAAGAAAGATCAGTCGTGAGAGAAGCAGAGCTGCAGGTTCCGTGATCATGAGAGGCAGCTGAAACGAATTAATAACCCATTTAGAACTAAAGCTTTATTCAGAGAGGTTTTTGTTTTGTTTTTCGAGGTAGGGTCTCGCTCTAGCCCAGGCTGACCTGGAATTCACTATGTAGTCCCAGGCTGGTCTTGAACTCACTATGATCCTGGGATTAAAGGCGTGCAGCACGGCACCTGGCAGGAGAGTTTTAACACATGACAAGGTGGTATGATGGGGTCTTGAAGCCAGAGAGAGAGAGAGAGAGAGAGAGAGAGAGAGAGAGAGAGAGAGAGAGAGAGAGCAGAAATCCAAAGAACAAAGTGAGGTGGTCCTTATTTATGAATTTCTGGGGAAAGGAATGTGTTTGGGCATAAGACTATGTGAGTATGTGAGAAGAGTCTCTCAGAGAAGCAATGGAGGAGAGAGTGGAAGGCCTCTGATTAGCAAGGCCTAAGGGTGATCAGGCAGGAAGGCACATAGATAAAGTAATAATTCAAGGCTGCCTCAGCTGGGCAGCAGGGCCTCTTAAAGTGACAGCACCTATATTCTGACTTCCTTTTATTGTGTTTCACGACCATTCCCACATTCTAGGTTCTCTCTCTCTCTCTCTCTCTCTCTCTCTCTCTCTCTCTCTCTCTCTCTCTCTCTCTCTCTCTCACTGTGGCTTCCCTCTGATCCCTCCCCATCCTGCAACCACTGAGCTTCAAGCTTGGTGAACCCCACTTGCCCCATCCACAGCCCCAGCCTACCCCTCTCCATCTCTCTTTGCCTGGTGTCCCCGCTCACTCATCAGAGCTCTTCCTGAAGCTCTGATGGCAGGTTGGCTGTGGAGAGTGCTGCTCAGACCTGCCTCGGAGCAGATGAGCTCAAGGAGCGCCCTTGGCTGCCAATCTCCTCGGCCTCATTCCTGGTGCTCAGACCCCCATGCCACTCACACTGAAACCACTTGCTGCCCAGGTAGCTCCCACATGACTGAGCACACGAGGGGTGGAGGAGTTCAGGGGTTTTGTCAAGCTGCTAGGTGTCTATGTGGTCAGTGACGTCAACAACCAGATGAAAGTCTCTACTAAGCCTTTCTTCACTTATCAGGACATCTAAGTCTCCATGTTCCATTGGCCTCCAGGAATGGCACTGTGCTGCAGGTATTGGATGCATCTGTCAGGTTTAGGGAATCATTTTGTTGCCATGGGAGCCCCCAAACAAAAGGTTCCTGATGTTTTTAGGACCTGGTGTGTGTTGGGGAGGGGAGCGGAGGAGTGGGGAAGGGCTGGAGTAGAAATGTATTGAATACTGAGAGTAGAGAAAACTGAGCACTCCCTCCACACCCCCCAAGCGTCTGTGCAGAGGACTGTGATGGAAGAATTGAGGTCAGGCAGGCCACCTCGATAGATACAGAGCTGCTTAGGTGTGCAGACTGGTTGGGGCCTGAGCCCTGGGTGGCAACTTCCCCCCACTGGCAGCAATACACTGGTCAGGTGCCAAGCCTGGTGTGGTGAGACCCATCAGGGTAATCTTTGAACTTGCTTATTGGTGGGCCTGAATGTTCACATACAGAGTCCTCCCATTCCTGTTTGCTGTGAATCCTCTCTGCTCTGGGCCTCTCCATCACTAGCTGAGTCTCATGTTGGCTCCTCCTTTGCAGCTATCTGCAGTGGGAGGGCTTGCCCCCTGTCCTCTCTCCTGTCCTTCATCTTTCTGATGCATCCCCTGCAAGCCAAATGCCTGCTGTCTCCACAGAGGACCTGATAAACTTTGCCAGAGCCTAATGATTAAAGCATAATAGTTATTCTGAGATGCATCAGACATCAAGTCCTTCACAGCTAACATCTGAGATGATCTTTGTGAATATGCACTATTAGGTACGGATGGGGAAACTGAAGTTTGATTTGGCAGGCTCCAATTTCCACCTTCCAGCAGGGAATAGTGGTATACACCTATAATAGCATTCAGGAAGTAGAAGTAGAAGATTTGAGAGTTCTGGGCTACCCTGGGCTATATGAGAGAGACAGACCCTCATCTCAAAAACAAGAATTAAAAAGGCAAAGCTGAGCCAGGCATGGTGGTGCATGCCTTAAATCCCAGCAGTCAGGAGGCAGAGGTAGGAGGATTGCTATGAGTCCGAGGCCAGCCTGGGACTACAGAGTGAGTTTCAGGTTAAGACTGGACTAGAGTGAGACTCTATTACCCCCCTCCAAAAAAAAAGCAAAAATGAATTCCACCTTCTCCAGGCTCTCAGCCATCCCCACAAGGGTGTACAATCCCACCTGAGGCTTTCCTCTAGAGCTGCAGCCTGTTTCCCCAACACTCACCTGCTTATTTCCAACCAGAGGCGTCATGGGCTTGGTCTGGTGGTACACCCGGCAGGCCATGTTGAAGACTGAGTCAGAGACTGCGAAGTAGACCATGTGGTTGTGTTTCTGGGGCAGCATCATGGCTGGGATGTTGAAGGGGAACAGAGAGGGCTTGCTTTGGCTGAAGAACTTGCCCTGGAGACAGAGGACTTAGGTCACCCTAAGTTGGTGAAGGTGGCATGGGGTTTAGCTGTTTGGTACTCTGGTTGCAGGACACACAGTGAGAAACATCTGCATGAAATAAGTGAGCACAGTGTGTGGGGTGGCAGCATCCAGACGAGCAGTGGGCATGAAGGGGCCTGGGCTCCTTTCCCATGGTATCAAATCACTGCAATCTTAGCAGCTTAAAACAATAACAATTTTGGGGGCTGGAGAGATAGCTCAGGGGTTAAAGGTGCTTGCATGCAAAGCCTGATGGCCTGGGTTCAAATCCCCAGTACCCATATAAAGCCAGATGCACAAAGTGGCACATGCATCTGAAATTTGTTTGCAATGACAAGCGTCCCTGGGTGTGCCTATTCTCTCCACCCCCTCTCTCTGCTTGAAAAAAAAAAAAAAACCCCAGTATCAATTTGTTCCCTTATAGTTTGGGGAGGGACAATGTTGATGCTGAAGGCTGTCCCTGTCCTCTATAGATTCAGGAGGCACCTGGATTCCTTGGCTTTGCCTCTCTCACATCAGTCAACCTCCAGCTTCCCTGGCTATCTCTCCTGTTCTGTATCTCTGCCTCCCTCACGTAAGGATTCCTCATGGCCTTGAGCCCCAATGGACAGACCCAGAAAATCACCACCTCAAGATCCTTAATCCCATTTGCAAACTCCCTTTGCCATTGATGAAGCTGTAATCTGGAGAGAAACCCTTTCTTTCATTTACAGATTCTCAGAAGCAGGAAAGGGACATTGTGGGTTGAATGTGAAAATGTCCCCCATGTGTTTGAACACTTGGTTTGCAGCTAGTAGTGATGGATGGGAAGGTAGAGAACCTAGCTATAGGGGCGGGCGTTGAGGTGTTACAGCCTGGCCTCACTTCCTGTTCATTCTTGGCTTCCTGACTGAATGCAACGTGACCAACCAGCTTCCTGCTGTTATTCTTTTCCTACCATCAAGAAATTGATCCCCTTGAAACTATAAGCCTGAATAAGTGCTTCCTTCCTTAATCTGCTTCTTGTCAGGTATCTGGTTGGTTATAGCAACAAGTAAAGTAACTAATGCAGACATCTTGAGGAGCCATTACTTCACCTGCTGTAGGAAGTGATACTGGTACCAGTGAGGAACACCTTGTGCATACACTCTGGCCAGGCACTTGGTAAGCTCTCTTAATTCTTGAAATACCTTAGCAAGTAGTGTTTTTAACATCTTAGTTTAATAGGCTCTAAGAAGTTAAAAAAAAACTCTCTCAAGGTTGCCAGCACGTAAGTGGTAGGGCCAGGATTCAAGCCTGAGTCTTCTGGACTTCAGGCTGGTTTACAATGTTGGCTTCAGGCCCCAGCTTTAGTTTTGGTTTGCAGTGCTGTGTTTTGAATGTCAAGTGTCCCCATAGCCTCTTGTGTTTGCTTCCTAGTTGGTGGCGCTGTTTAGGAAGGTTGGGCAGCCATTGGGAGGTGGAGCCTTGCTGGAAGAAGTGTGTAACTGGGGCTGGGACCTGGGGTGTTATAGTCCAGCCCTTTTCGCCACATTCTGCTCACTCTCTGCTTCCTCCCTGATGATTGAAGATGTGATGCCTGGGTGTCTGCTCCTGCCACAATGAAACTTCTTGAAAAGCTGTAATCTGGAGATAAACCCTTTCTTTCTAGATTCTGTTTGTATGTTTCATCTCAACCAGAAAGTAACTGATACACGTGCCTACTTCCATGTGTGCCCACTGTGGGCACTAGTCAGGGATGGAGACTAATGAATACATGACTGGAAAAGGAAGGGAAGGAGCTAACTTTGGGAGGTAGAGCTGATTTCCTGCCAGCACTCAGTTTCAAGGCCCTTTGCTACAGCCCCTTACCATGAAGAGTGTGTCCAGACTTTCAGAGGTCACGTGGGGAGCTTCTACCAGTCTGTAGTCAATGCCAGCAATCTGGTCAATCATCAGGATGACTGTGACACAGGAAAGGGTCAACTTTATGAACAAGGTAGCCAGAAACAGTTGTGCAAATTGGGTACCACACAACTCCAGGAAACTCCATCCCCATGAACTACAGTCTTTGGAGGATATAAATGAGGATGGGGCTGATCCTAGGGGAGGGAAACTCACTCACTCCTTCAGTTTTACTAGTACCTACTGTATACCAGGCACAATACAAAGGCCAAAGAAACCATGGGGAGTTAGTCAATGTTCTTAGTCTCATTCATTCTCATAAAGCCCCCCAAATCAAATACTTGCAAATAAATATAAATTACAACTATGGTTTTTGTTGTTGTTGCTGTTTTCAAGGTAGGGTCTCACTCTAGCCCAGGCTGACCTGGCACTCACTCTGTAGTCCCAGACTGGACTCGAACTCACAGTGACCCTCCTACCTCTGCCTCCAGAGCCCTGGCATTAAAGGCATGTGCCACCACACCTGGCTTGACTATGTTATTGGAAGTCCACAGGGTGACACCAACCATATAAAGGGGCAGAGTGAGGGCTGGCAACCTGTCTTGGGCAGGGAGTCAGACAAGCTTCTCTGAGGAGGTGGCTTGCTTGGGTCCTCAGGGGGAGTTGGGCATGGGGAGAGGGAGTGACAGGAGCCAAGATGGTGCTGCAGCATGGAATGTGGTGTCTTAAAAGGGCTGAAGGGCCTGGGCTGAATGAGTTGGGGAGGAAGCAAGATGAAGCGGAAGCCCAGGTGTGGTGGGCAGGGCCAGGCCATGCCAGGATTTGTCCATACCACTGATGTTGGGCTTGGCATTCTGAGAGTCTAAGGGGTCTGAAAGATTTCAAAAGTGGGAACCTTCCTGGATGTGTGGTCATTGAAGGCCCTGTAGTAGCCAGAGAAGGGAGCTGGAAGGGTCCAGAGCACCCCAACTTAAAGCACCCATCATATGGCTACCCCTCCATCCTCCCATGTGTGTGAATTCCTTTGCCCACCTCATGGCACCCAGAGAAAGGTGAGGGCCCCAAACCTGGAAGAGTCTGGAGGTAGGGCTCCAGCCGTGAGGTTGTTGACTTCTTGATCATTTCACAGATCTGCGGGAAGAGAGTGAGAAAACCAGGCGAGTGCTTCCTGCACCGCTCCTTTGGCAATGCCCCAGAATCCCCTGTACCCCTCCAGGAACCAGGCCTGCATCCTCACCCTGTGTGTGTGCTGGGGTGGGGAGATGGCTAAAAGGAAGTAGAGGCCACTACTAGCATTGGGATTGTTCCATTGGGCTGGCCTCTCACACAGGAAGTACCTGGATACTTCTGGAATGCACTGAAAAGGTGGACAGGCCTGCCCTTGAGTCTGCTACGGACATGGTCCTCAGTTCAGTATGTTGGCAGCTAAAGTGACAAGAAGACTGCCGGGCGTGGTGGCACACACCTTTAATCCCAGCACTCGAGAGGCAGAGGTAGGAGGATCACTGTGAGTTCAAGGTCACCCTGAGACTACATAGTGAATTCCAGGTCAGCCTAGGCTGGAGTGAGACCCTACCTCAAAAAACCAAAAAAATAAAATAAAGTGACAAGAAGGGTAGAGCACACATCTGACTATGAGAGAGCAGAGGAGACCCTCGGCACAGGAAGGAGGCTGCTCTTGATGCTGAGGCTCCACCACTTCACTCCCTAGTGCCTGGACTCCTCTTTCCAGTCCATTCCTAGAGTCACTCCACACCTGGCCTCTGGGAGCGAGGAGCCAGGAAGGAGTGTGCCACAATCTGTGGACAGCACTGACTGAGCTACCAGAGGCTCAAAGAACAGGCAGAGATCAATCTCCAGGTTCTACTCCTCACTGGCTACCAACTCGCACCTGATCAGTGAGGGGTTTCAGGTCAGGGAATGCAGAAGGGCCAGCCAGCTTCAGCAACTCCTCTACCCTCTCCACGAAGTTTCCTCTCTCACCTTTCAGCTGTCCATTATTTACTCCACACTCTGGGACTGGGAAGATGGCTCAGTCAATAAAGTGCTTACTACTATGCAGGCACGAGGACCTGAGTTAGGATATCTAGCACATGAAAGGCAGTGCATGGCCAGGTGGGGTGGAGCACACCTTTAATCCCAGCACTCAGGAGGTAGGTAGGATTGCAGTGAGTTCTTGGCCACCCTAAGACTACATACTGAATTCCAGGCCAGCCTGGACTAGAGCAAGACCTTACCTCAGAAAACAACAAAAAACCAAAACAAAAAACCTATGGTGGTAGGAGGATCGCCGTGAGTTCAAGGCCACCCTGAGACTACATAGTGAATTCCAGGTCAGCCTGGACTAGAGGGAGACCCTACCTCGAAAAACCAAAAAAAAAAAAAAAAACAAAACAAAACAAAAAAAACCCTATGGTACATGCCTATAATCCCAGTGCAAGGGAGAAGAAGGCAGGAGGGTCCCCAGGGCCTGCTGGCTAGCTAGTCTAGATCAATTGGTGAGCTCCAAATTCAACGGGAGAGCCTATCTCAAAAAAATAATAAAATAATACCTTTTTGGTATTTGTATGAATGTGTGTATGCATGTGTCATTCCTCAAATGACAAATGTGATTTTTTGTTTGTTTGTTTTTTTTGAGGTAGGGTCTTGCTCTAGTCCAGGATGACCTGGAATTCACTGTGTAGTCTCAGGGTGGCCTTGAACTCATGGCGATCCTCCTACCTTTGCCTCTCGAGTGCTGGGATTAAAGGCGTGTGCCACCACGCCTTGCTAAATGTGATGTTTTTTTATACTGATTGTCATGTCCTATATCACCTGGAAGTGATTATGTGGTTAGGTTAGGCTCTGGGCATACCTATGAAGGGTTATCCTCAGGTTAATTGAAGTAAGAAGACCCAATTTAACTGCAGGCAGCACCATTTCATGGGTTGGGAGCCTGGACTATATACAAAGGAGAGAGCAGCCTGAGCAGCAGTGTTATCACTCTGCTTCCTCACTGTGGGCTGAATGTGACCAGCTGCCTCAAGTTCCTGCCTCCAAGCCTTCCCTGCCATGATGGGCTGTAACCTGAAATAAACCTCTAAACTGATTTTTGTCAGGTATTTTGTCATAGTGATGAGGAGGTAATTGATACATCCAACTTACCTTCTGCTTCACGGTAACTTTGATTCTGTCTTTAATTCGTTCATGGAAGAAGTTGAGGAGCCAGCTGGAGAAAGGAGGGGAAAGAGTCAGGAGACATTTTATGGTTAGCTGAGATTCTCAAGAAGAGACATGCATCTCCCCCTTTTTAGCCTGACAATGGGACCCAAGCACATGAGTGAATTCAAGAGAGGAAGGCCATAGGAGGGTTATATACATCTGTGGTTAACCACTCCAGCACCCTTTTCCTGCCTTAAAACAGATTTCTTCCTCATCTCCTGTCCTGTGTTTCGGTGTACCTGACCTCATCCTTATCCCCGAGGTCTGAGTATGAGAGCTGGACCCTGACTAAGCCTATCACACTCCATGGTTGATCCAGTCATCCACCACAGACGAATGGCAGTTTTTCCCAGGGATTTCCCTGGGGTGCGCGGGAAAGATGTTCTCACCTGTTGAGATGATCAGCACTAAAGACCAAGGAAGCCTGAGTTTCTGGGAACCATCTTTGCTCCTCTAGGATGAGAGACTGCCTGAGGATGAAGCCACCCGAGAAGAAAGCAGACCCAGGGACAGGGATTCTCACGATGTTCACCAAATGAGGCTCCAGGAAGAGCTTTGGATCTCTCCCCTGGCTTTGTGTGAACCAGTCACATTCATTCTTTTCTTTTTTAATATTTTATTTATTTATTTACAAGCAGACAGAGACAGAGAAAGAGAATGGGCACGCCAGGGCCTCCAGACACTGCAAACCAACTCCAGATGCATGTGCCACTTTGTGCATCTGGCTTTATGTGGGTACTGGGGAATCAAACCCAGGTCGTCTGGCTTTGCAGACAAGTGCCTTGCTGAGCCATCTCTTCAGCCCCTCCATGCCTTTTCTTAAAGAGCCAGATGGGTACTTTTGTGGAAATTTGTGCCCATGGCTCTACCATTCCACTACAGTGTTAAATAGCCAGAAACCAAAATACAGAGAATGGGGCTGCTTCCACAAAATTTTGGTCCCAAAAGTGAGTGAAAAGCTAGATTTGGCCCATAGTTTTGTGGAGTCCTATTTTTTTTCAGACAGTCTATGTGGCCTAGATTGTTCTTGAACTCACGATCCTCCTGCCTCTGCCTCCCAAGTGCTAGTATTACAGGTGTGCCCAGCCCCCACTGAATTTGATTTCCATCTAGCTGTCACACCCCATCAGATGAGCTAGAGAGGGGTGAGCTGTTCGTTGAGGCTGGGATGCCTGCTCCTAGAGAAGGGTCACTCACCTCAAGCTTCCAGAAACATCAATGTTGACATAGCTAATAGACGTGTTGCATTGGGCCATGGAAACAGTGGGGCGCCCATACTGGTCCTTGCCCAACTTCAGAGAAACCGAGATGGAAATGCCATCCAACTTCAGATCAAAGGTTCCCCGGAGGGTGCTGGTTTTGAAAAATGAGAAGACAATTGAAGCACAAACAGGGTCACCTCTAAGAAAAGGAATCAAAAGTACACAGACCCAGTTTCCAGAAGTGGTGCCTCTTGACTGTTCTCATTCATTAAAGGAGCCAGTGTTGGGGTCCTTGCGTGCTAGGCTCCCGGCCTGATGCCTCAGGCCTGATGCCTCAGCTCTGTTGTGTCATTTCATTTGCAGCCTCAGCTGCTGCACGGGTCCATGGTTCACCCCATGGTTCACAGGTGATGGGACTGGTGCTTAGCAAGCTGGATCAGGCTCCTCTGGAGGGAGGACAGGTAAGAACCCAGACATGGGGGCTGGAGAGATGGCTCAGCGGTCAAGTGAGCTTCCTGCACCAACATGAGGGCCTGAGGGGGCCTGAGACTGCTCAGGTTCAAATCACCTGTATTTTCCAGTCCCGCAGGAGAGCGGAGAGCTGAGAGGAGCCCTGCAAGTTCCAGAACAGTAAAGAGACTGACTCAAAACAAGATCGAGAGGAAGCACAAAGGAGGGCAATACCCAACGTCCCACCCCAGCCACCACAGGCCAGCTTATGGGACACCACAAGGGCACATACCCATGCATATAACACACACGTGTGTGCACACACCACTCACTACATTATACACACACACCATAAAAAAAAAAAAAACAGGCATTCGATCCAGGTGGGAAGGTGTGGCCTTTCCAAAGCTGACAACTTTCAAACCAGAGTGCTACTCACGCGAACATCTTTTTCACCATCCAGTTCCCACCCAGGGTCATGTAGCTGTCATACAGAGAAATTCTTATTTCCTGCTTTGGAAGTAGATGCAGATCTGATTTCCGGCACTTGAAGCAGTTGACCTTGAGGCTGGGAAAGGAAGACAGATTACCAAATCCAGAAAATCCATCTGGCCCTGAGTGTGTGAAAAGTTCCTCCAGCTCCTCACTTTCTCCTGCAAGTGTATTAGTCTCAACCAAAGTAGAGTTCAAGGTCTGAGCAGGAGCTCCTCTCTCCATGAGCCCTCCCCAATCCTCCAAGGCTGAGGACCTCCTATAGCTTTGACCCTCACTGATGTAAGGGTCCTGTGAGCTGGCCTTTCTTTATCTGTCCCATCTTCACATTTGGGCTCTTTACGAAGCAACTCCCTGGCCACTCTACTCAGGACCAATAGAAACGGGCTCAGAACTGGGAGTGTAGCTCAATGGTAAGAGCACATGCCCAGTACACATGAAATTAAAGGGACATGGGAAGGGAAAGAAACTCCTCACTCCAGAACCTGATTGTATTCCCTGCTGGCCACAGGTCAGAAGCTTGTTAAAAACTGCAAATAGCCAGGCGTGGTGGCACACGCCTTTAATCCCAGCACTCGGGAGGCAGAGGAAGGAGGATTACCATGAGTTCAAGGCCACCCTGAGACTACATACTGAATTCCAGGTCAGCCTGGACTAGAGCGAGACCCTACCTCGAAAAACAAACAAACAAACAAACAAACAAAAACAGTAAATAAATGATGCATCTGGAGTTTGCAGTGGCTAGAGGCCCTGGCGAGCCTATTCTCTCTGTCTCTCTTCTCTCTGTATCTCTCTGCTTGCAAATAAAATACAATTTAAAAATTTAAAAAAGAGCTGGAGAGATGGTTCATTATTGATTAGGTGCTTGCCTGCAAAGCCTAATGACCAGGTTTGGATTCCCCAATACCCATGTAAAGCCAGATGTACAAAGAGGTGCATGCATTTGGAGTTCATTTGCAGTGGCCAGAGACTCTGGCATGCTCAGTCTTTCCTTGCAAATAAATAAATACAATTATTTTTAAAGAATATCATCTAGGGCTGGAGAGATGACTCAGCAGTTGAGGCACTTGTCCAGCGCCAGCATTTGTTTAATTGAAAAAAATTTATACTAAAAGATATGGAAAACAAACCCTAGATTTTCTCACTTCTGGAAATAATGATCAAAAAGGCATATTCCTCATGACATCCGTTGACTTCAGGTAGGTGGCAGCTGTCTGTCTCTGACCGGAGAACTGCATTTCCCAGGCTTCTTTGCAACTAGCTCCTGGTTAAGATTGGCTGATGGGAAGCACTTGAGGGGAGAGTCCTGGATGGAAATGGGAAATGGCCAAGGTATTTCTTCTCTCTCTGCCAAGAATTGTCCTTGGCACTGGCTATAAGTTCACTGTGGGCCAGACTGTCCCTCTGGTTATCTGTCTAGTCTCTCTAGAACTTACCTGGGGCTGGGAGATGGTTTTTGTGTCTCTCTTCCTTTCATCCTCATAATTTAAGAAATAGCTCCTTCCAGAGACCCCCCAAGAGCCACCTCTTCCCCTTGTCTTTGGTTCTCCCTGTTTGTTCATTTCCCCACGAGCCATGGTTCCGAGCCTTCCTTCTTCGCTGCCCCTGGGATGGAGAAAGGTGTCCTCACCTGTGAAAATCATAGTCCACCCAGGTAGCCCAACTAATCTTGAAGCTTCCTTTGAAATCAGGCAGCCTGATGGTGCACATCTCCTTCGTCAGGGTGTCAATTGCTTGCCGGTGGACTGAGGAAAGCAGAGGATGTTGGAGTTACTCCTATAGGATACAACTTGGGGAGCCGGGCTTTGGACCTCATAGGCTGGGACTGAATGCAAGATGTGTCACTTGCTGTTGATGCAATTCCAAGTCCCTTAAATTTCCCAAACTTCAGTTTCCCCTATCAACAAACAGTAATAATAACACAAACCCGAGCCTGAAAATTAAATTAGTGCAGGACTTCATAATGCTAGGTAAATAACAATCATCATTCTTTATTATTCAGCAAGGTCTTGAACAAATGTGGAATGTGGGACTAGGGCTCTCGAGAGACATCATTCCCTTGAGACATCAAACCACTGGCTCTTCCCAGGCTGTGTGTTAGCACTGCAGATTCCCAGGCCCCACCTCAGTCAGTCCACAGTGGAAACATATATCCTAACAATTTTAATGTGGGAAAAATGCTGATCTATTCTTAATCTCTGTGAGTCAAGATCTGGAAGTTTGAGACCCAGAAGGACATAACCAAAGTGTCCAAGTCAGGTAGTGGCAAAGCTGGATTCTGTCCATGTCACCACACCACTCCCACTCTGGTGGACAACGATGAGCCTCAGAAGAAACCACCCAACGCCCTTACCATACTCCAGGCCTTTTTTGGTGATCCGGATCACAAACCCAGGATTAGAAGGCCCCTTATCTAACCCAGAGACCTGGGCCAGCAGTAATAGGACCACGGCCACACAGTGTCTCACCATCATCCTTGCCCTTGGTAGGAGCCTTCCTTACTGAAAGTGACAGCAGAGGCTGACGTACTTTTA
This sequence comes from Zapus hudsonius, assembly GCA_004024765.1. NCBI lineage: Eukaryota > Metazoa > Chordata > Mammalia > Rodentia > Dipodidae > Zapus > Zapus hudsonius. The sequence goes on along the minus strand of PVHP010011560.1, from coordinate 33,094 downwards.
AAGCCAAGGGCCAGGTGAGGAATAGAGCCAGCCAGGGGGTGGGGTGAGGAACACTCAGAACCCAGGCAGCTCATTTAATCCGGGGCCTTTTGAGCTAGTGGGGAAGGTTGCTGGGGAAACTGAAGTTCCTTTTTGGCCTGAGAGTAGCAGAGGAGATGCTGTCCCATCGAATTCTTCCTTCTGCAAGCTTTCCTGCTGTGTTCTCAGAGGAGGCCTCCCTTTAGCTGGATATGATCTGTTCCTATTTATTATCTATGGACTGAAGTCTGAACAGCCAGGCTGGCAGTGATGGGTCCCGTATCATGACGCCATGCCTCAGACATCTCCAGCCAGCCCGAGCCCTGCCCACTGATTCTGCTCATATCATTCACAACCATCTCAAGTCCAGTCACAAATACAATTCTGTAACACTAAGCTGCCAGACACACTTGCATTTGCTCTTGCCTATATTGTTTCCTAATCAACATTGTTGGGCGTAGAGGCTCACACCTGTAATCTGAGCACTCAGGAGGCTGAGGTAGGAGGATCCCTATGAGTTTGAGGCCAGTTTGGCTACAGAGTGAGTTCCAGGTCAGTCTGGGTTAGATAGAGTGAGACTGGTTCTTTTTTCTTTTTTGTCTATTTGTATCTTTTTGAGGCATAGCTTTTTGTTTGTTTGGTTTTTTGGCTTGTGTTGTATGTGTGGTGTGGCATGTGTATGTGTGTGCACGGTATGTTGTGTGTTGTGTATGCGTGTGCATGTGCCAGTGTGGTGCCCCATGCCTTCACCTGTGTGGGGTGCTGGCCTGTACTGGCCCAAGCAGGACATCAGACGTCGGAGTCCTGCTCCATTGATCTTCTGCACATCCTTTTTTGGGCTCTAGTCTCTTACTGATACTAGAGCTTGCTAGTTTTGCAAGCCCAGGCGATTCCCTAATCTCCACTCCCCTTGGTGGGCTTGGGTTACAGGCATGTGTAGTCACACCAGCTGTTTACATGGGTTCTGGAGAGTCAAACTTGGGTGGTTCAGGATTTCATGATTGCTCAGGAAACACATTTAACTGCTGAGCCATCTCTCCACCCCACCCCACCAACCATGGATTTTTAAGCAAGAGGGTGTTTCAGAAGAAAGTAAGGTTTACTGGAGAGCCTAAGTGTGGGCTTCTTAAAGGAGAGTTGCACAGAAGTGTCTCACATTAGTATTTGGGTGCCTCTCAAGTTAGGTCTCAAAGGTTACTAAGAAACTTTTTCCTTTTATCTTCTTTTGATAAGTGAGATTGAAGGGTGGCTCTAGGGTGCTTTGATTGGGATTATAGTCTGATGAGATAAAACCAGGAGTCACTAGGGTTGTTCAAGAGATTTAGGACATGTTCTTTTATGCAAAGGCGTTTTTGGTGAGGGTCAAGAAAATGGCAGGTTTCTAGCTGGGAAAGAGAAAGGCCTGATGCTGGCGAAAGTGTAAAAATTAAGTGCAAAAATGGGAGCTGGTTTACTCATTTATTTAATCTTATTATTATTTTTTTTTCGAGGTAGGGTCTTGCTCTAGCCCAGGCTGACCTGGAACTCACTGTGTAGTCTCAGGGTGGCCTCAAACTCACAGTGATCTTCCCACCTCTGCCTCCCAAGTGTTGGGATTAAAGGCATGCGCCACCACGCAGGGCCTCATTTCTCTAATCTTAACGAAATTGTTAGGTGGCTTTATATTAAAATATTTATTTATTTGTGTGTGTGCGTGTGCATGTGCGTGTTCATGTGTGTATACCAGAGTCTATTCCTGCTGCAAATGAACACCAGATGCATGTGCCACTTTTTGTATCTGGCTTTACATTTGTGGCTGGACTTGAACCCAGGCTGGCAGGCTTTGTAAGCAAGCACTTTTAACCACTGAGCCATCTCTCCAGGCGTATTAAGTAGTTTTATGAGGCTCATTATTTTAGGTTTACAGCTGAGAGAAGAGTGCTAACACAGTTAAATTCGAGATCACAAACATTCTAGCCCTAAGTAAGCATAGTTTTTTTTTTCCTTCCCCCTCACTCTGTAGTATAGGCTGGCCCAGAATTCACTATATAGCCCAGGCTGTCCTTAAACTCACATCAATCCTCCTGTCTCAGCCTCTCAAATGCTGGATTAGAAGCATGAACCAATCCCCTCATGCGGCTTTAGTTTTTTGGTTTTAACATTTTTGTTTGGAAGGCCTTTGTTTGAAACTGAACATGATGTCTGTAGGCAGCTTTGATTTTTATCATTCGTTGTTTGAGATGTCATTAGGAAACTGAACACTATCTCAGTGGAATGCTGATTTGATCAGCTATGTTGAAGTTTCTGGGCTGGAGGGGGTGCTCTTTCCTTGTCCGTATCTCCCTCATCTTCCCTGTCTTTCTGTCCTGCCTCATTATGTCCTTTGCTGCAGGCCGGTGGCCAGAACGAGTTTTCTTTCCTTTTACGAGATTGGATCTCAGGAGGCCCTGTCTGCACCACCCTCTCCTTCTCCTCCTCCTCCTCTCCATCTTCCTCCTTCTTCCCTTCCTCTCTTCCCTTCCTCCCTCCTCCTGTCTTCCTGCCATTCTCCCTGCTTTCTCCTCCTCCCTTTCTCCCTCTCTCCCCACGCACCCTTTTCCTCCTTCCCTTCTTCTTCCTTCTCCCTTCCTCCTCTCATCTCTTTTTGGAGTTTTGAGTTGTTTAACTGAAAACTTTATACATGTACATATTGTCTCTTTTTACATATTGCGTTTTGATCATAACCCTCTCCAATTCCTTTCTTTTGTTCCTCCTCCCTTGTCTCTCGGGTTCTCCTTCCCCTGAACCCTTTCCGACCAGTCCCTTGTCTACTTCTGTGTATATATATATATATATATATATTTTTCTTTTTCTTTTTTTTTTTAATGGTTTTTCGAGGTAGGGTCTCGCTCTAGTCCAGGCTGACCTGGAATTCACTCTGTAGTCTCAGGGTGGCCTTGAACTCACAGCAATCCTCCTACCTCTGCCTCCCGAGTGCTGGGATTAAAGGCGTGCGCCACCACGCCCGGCTTTATATATTTCTTTTTTGTCGTCCTCCATCATCCTTGATGCTATGTTGATAAGCCCACTATTATGAAGGTCCCATGCAGGTAATAATGACAGTCACCATGAGGTCACAGTGCAATGGCCACCTCATATAAGGAAGATGGCATTTCAACAATAGCAGTAGCTTCCCCCCTGGGTCTATGACCTTCGCAGCCATGGGCTTTTGAGTAGGTTTTCAGAACCAGGCATGAATTCCCTCTCGTGAAGTGGGCCTCAGATCCAATTAGAGAGCAGTTGGTTACCCCCATAATAGTCATGCCACTATTGTACCAGTGGACACATCTTGGCTGGCTAGTCTTTGTGTAGCTCAGAGTCCACAGCTGGTTAAGACTGTTGATGGCTTTTCTCCCCTCGTGGCCTACATAGCACTGTCTCGGAGGTTTCCAACTCAGCTCCAGCTTGATTTCTCAGTGTCCCGAAACTGAAGCATGTGGTATCTTCAGCATTAGGGTTTTGCCATCTAGTTCCAATGGGCAACCAAGAGCACTGGCAGTGGCTTGTATTGTTTTGAAGATCCCAGAGGCATCCCTGACCAACAACTTACTGGGAGAGACCCCACACCTGGCAATGGAGTTTTCCTGTAATAACCTATAGCTTCTGGGGGCAGCATAACCACCCTACAGAGGTAACTTCTGCCCAAACTCATTTTATTTTCGTATTTAAAAATTTTTTAATTTATTTAGGGGCTGGATAGATGGCTCAGTGGTTAGAGGTGCTTGCCTGCTAAACTTGGCAGTCAGGCTTAGATTCCCCAGTACCCACAGAAGAGCCAAGTGCACAAAGTGGCACATGCATCTGGGGCTTATTTGCAGTGGCAAGATGCCCTGATGTGTTCATTTCATTCTCTCTCTCATTCTCTCTTGCAAATAAATAAAAATATTTTAAATTTTTTATTTATTTATCTGAGCGTCTGAGAGAGAAAGGAGAGAGAGAAAATAGATGTGCCTATTCTGCCTAGTATTGAAAACATAGTCAAATATATAATTTTTGTTTGTTTTTCAAGGACAGACTCTTACTCTAGCCCAGGCTGACCTGAAATTCACTGTGTAGTCATCTCAGGGTGGCCTTGAACTCACAGCGATCTTCTTACCTCTGCCTCCCGAGTGCAGTGATTATAGGTATGCACCACCACACCTGGTCTTTGTATGTTTTGTAATGAGCTAATAAAGAAGTAGTTTTAAAATGATTTATTTATGGGGCTGGAGAGGCACTTGCTTACAAAGTCTGCTGGTCTGGGTTCAATTCCCCAGTCAGTACCCATGTAAAACCATATGCACAAAACGGCACATTCATCTGGAGTTCATTTGCAATGGCAGGAGGCTGCATGCTTGCAAATAAATAATATTTTAAAAAGAAATCTATTTATTTGCGCGCGCGCGCGTGTGTGTGTGTGTGTGTGTGTGTGTGTGTGTGTGTGTGTGTTTGCACATGAATGTGCATGATGCCTGGGCCTCTTGCCACTGCAAATGGAATGCCAGACACTTGTGTTATTTTTTGGGTATGGTTTTATGTGGGTATCTGGGAAATTGAACCCAGGGCCAGCAAACTTTGAAAGCAAGCACCTGTAACTGCTGGGCCATCCCTCCAACTCAAAATAGGTTTTTCACACAAGTAGCTTTTTCACAATGCCTCTTCCCATCCCCTGCTCTCTTCCATCTCTCTCCTCTTACTCCTCTTAAGCCTTTCCACTCCGATCCCCTCTTCTCTTCCTTTCCTCCTCCTCTTTCCCTCAACCTCTCTCCTCCTTCTGCCCAAAGCTGTTGTGGAGTTCTAGGCTAGAGGGGCTCACACTGGAGAGTCACAATATGCCAGGTCTGGTTCTTTATTCTAAAGAAAACAAATGGAAAAGGCAATGATGAAAGGTAGCAAAGAAACTGAATATTCAGTGTAGCCACACTGGGAAGACAACAGGATTAGACTAGGCATCCTCATGGCCTGCCTTTGGAGGGAGGAATTATATTACTGGGTGTGTAGGTCCACAAACCTGCCACCTTTGTTTCTCTGTATTCCAAAAGAAATTAGGGGGCTGGAGAGATGGCTCTGCGGTTAAGGCCTGCAAAGCCTAATGACCCGGTTTCAACTCCCCAGTACCTATGTGAAGCCAGATGCACAAAGTGACGCATGCATCTGGAATTCATTTGCAGAAGCTGGAGGCCCAGGTGCACCCACTCTTTCTGTGTTTCTCCCTCTGATTCTGTATATATGGAGCCTTTCACTCTGGAATCTACTTGAAGCCTTTCTTCAGCTGAGAAGCCAGAATTTGAGCACAATGACAGAGGGATAATATTTCTTTTATACAGAGACATTTTATGCTAAACTATCAAAGAACCATGTTTAAAGCCAGAATGCATATGACCTTGAATAGGGCCTCATTCCTTTCTTAGGCATTTTTCTGGGAATTTCATGAATAAGACTATTAATGTTATTTACAAAGAAGGTATCCAAACTTCCTGTCTTCCTGGGATCTAGAGTTTTACCTTATCCATTGTAATCCTGTCAAGTGTGCCTCAGAAACTACCCTGTGATCTTACTTAGGTTCCTTAGGAACCTTTTAGAGACTCTCACTTCAAATGGTGTAAAGACAATGAAGTGAAACCCTTTGAGAAGCCCACACCCATGCTTTTGTACATCTTACTTTCTTCCTAAGCACCTCTCTTGCTCTTAAACCTCCTGCTTAAAATCTATACTAAAAACTCTTGGGCTGGAGAGATTGCTCAGTGGTTAAGGTGTTTGCCTGCAAAACCTAGCAACCAAGGTTCGAATATCCAGTACCCACATAAAGCCAGATGCATAAGGTAGTAAATGCATCTGGAGTTCATTTACAGTGGCTGGAGGCCCTGGTGTGCCCATCCTCCCCCCTTCTCTCTCCCTCTCTCTGTCTGTCTGTCTGTCTGTCTGTCTTTTTTCTCTCTCAAATCAATACATAAATATTTTAAAAATCATCTTAATAAATCACAACTCTGCGTCATACTGGCTCATCCTGAAATTCTTTTCTGTGTCAAGCAAGGCCAAAGATCTAGTTTTACCTGAGTCAACTGCTCAGATGATTGCCTCCATCCCTGCTCCCCTGTGGACAGTCTGGGGGGTTATCTCAGGATTGCTTTGTAAGGACCTGCAGAACGTGTTATCACAGGAAGGGAAAATTTGGCTTCTGCTATAAGATAGTTGCTCCTGCCTAGAGGGCAGTGTTATCATGGGTTAGCCTTCAAGGCACTCTGCTGGAATCTAAGGAGACTCAGTGAAAGGACCACATTGGGAGGTGAAGATGGAATCTATTTCTTTAGGACTGGAGACTTGGCACCACTCTGGGGGTCTGGAACAAACATAAAAGCTGGCATTTAACAATCTGTGGGTTATAGTTTAAATCTAGATATCCTCCCCAGATTCATGTTTTGTGCTCCAAATTCATGGTTTTTGGTGTTCTTTTGAAGGCCTTGGAGACTTTCGGAAGGAGGTGGGGCTGACTTGTGGAAGTATGTCACACGTCAGGGACCCTCCTCTGATGGTTGTGACCTGGCCCTACTCTGGTCTATTCTCTGCTTCCCAGTCCATGCATGTCACATGATCAAGCCTCCACCACATGCTCCCTAATGCTTTCGTTCCTGCCTCCTCACTAGGAGGGACTGAAATCCCCTGAAAACAGGAGTCTAAACAAACCTTTCCTCCTTCAAGTTGTTTCTGTCAGGTATTTCATCATAGCCATGAGAAAAGTCATTCAAACATAAAATTGTTATTAGAGCAGTGGGATTGTTTTTATGGTTAAGCCGGAGCATGTGGTGCTTAACTCGTTGGAACTGGTCTTAAGGAGAAAAATGGAAGAATTTGGAGATACTGGCTAGAGAAGCTTTGGAATGTTGTAAGCTGAGCTTACCTGGCGATTCTGGTGAGAAGGAAATGGTTCAGATGGCATGAGGACCCTCTCTGAAATTGGACTAGAGGCCATTCATGTCACATTCTGGCAAAGAATCTGGTCTCATTCTGCCTGTGTCCTGACAATTTGATTGAGGCTAAATTCACAAGAAATTAACTGATATAATAACTGGAGGAAATTTCAAGACAAAATCACATTCAGGCTGTGGTATAGCTATTGCTTGCTGCTTTTAGCTCTGTTTACACTGAGGAAAGAAAGCAAAGAGCAGGCTAGGTAGGCTAGGCTTGGGTGAGCAAGCCTTCAATCTCAGCATTAGAGAGACTGAAGTAGGAAGATCACTGTGAGATAAAGGCCAACCTGAGCTACAGAGTGAGCTTTAGGTCAGTGTGGACTAGAGTGAAACCCTGCCTCAAACCAAACAAAACAAAGCAGAGTAGAAAGATTGGAAAAATTAGAGTTTGGTGAGCAAAGGAGCATGAGTGAATTAAAGTTGTGGACAAAGCAAGTGCTGCAGATAGAACAGGGTGCTATTAGAAACTGGTGTCATCATGGGCTGGGGAGATGGCTCAGTGGTTAAAGGCACTTACCTTAAAAGCCTACTGGCTCACCTATGTGGATCCAGATGCACAAAGTGGCGCATGCATCTGGAGCTGATTTGCAGGGCAAGAGGCCCTGGTGCACCCCCCTCTCTGCTTGTAGATAGATTTTTTTTTTGTTTTTTTGAGGTAGGGTCTCGCTCTAGTCCAGGCTGACCTGGAATTCACTATGTAGTCTCAGGGTGGCCTTGAACTCAAGGCAATCCTCCTACCTCTGCCTCCCAAGTGCTGGGATTAAAGGCATGCACCACCATGCCCAGCTTAGATAATTTTTTTTTTAATATAAAGAGAATACCTGAAAAGAGAGAGCTCTTAGGGAACCCTGCTGGAATTAGGTCACCCAGAGAAATGTGTTCACAGGTTCAGCCACACAAGCACTCAGAGGGGAACTTCCTACATTTTATGCTTGCCACAGAACTTGAAGTTTACACAATGTGTTGATTTTACAGGATGCAGAATGTAAGAGGTAGGAGATCGGAGGGGCTTGCACCAAGGTTTCAGAGAATAGCCTATGAGGCCAGGCATTCCTTGTAGAAAGGTTTTGACTGGGTGATGCATGATGCTTCGAGGTGAAGCCCAAGTTGCAGTGGAGATACTAGGATGTTAGAGATGTCAAGAACCTGAAATATCTGCTGTGGGAAGCTCCAGGCATCACGTGGAGCCTGCCAAGAGGCCACGAATGTTGTAAGTGCAGGGCTATAGAGTCAATCAAAGCTACCCAAGCCCATAGGAGTTCTGTCATGCCACCTCAGGTCCCAGATTCCTGCCATGAGCTTCAGGATGCTTGCTTTCCCTCGTAGGTTTTGGTTTTGCTTTGCTCCACTCTTTCCTTGTATTTTTTTTCCTGTTCTTCCTTTTTGCAATGAAAATGTTTACTTTGTCCATTGTTATTGGAAATATGTAAGGTCACTTTGATTCGACAAGGGCTGGCAGGTAAGATTGTTTTGAGTTGAAAAGATTTTCAACTTTGCACAATATTTGAACTTTTGAGACTGTGAGGACTCTTGAGGTTGGACTGAATGTATTTTGCACTATGAGATGGCCATGAGCTGAGCTCTGGAGGCCAGGGGGGATGTTGTGCTTTGAAGCGGGACTGTCCCCACCCTACCCCATAGACTCACCCCAGCCTATGCCACAATTTTGAAGACTGTGGGGCCTTTAGGAGGCAGGGTCTGCCTGATGGAAGTAGGTCACTATGGGCAGGTCTTTGAAGGTTCTAGTCCAGCCCTACTTCTAGGCTCATTCTGTACCTCCTGGTCCAGGTCCACGCCATGTGAACAAACCTCTACCACACACTCCTGCGGCCATGAGCTGCACCAGGCCTCCTCTCCCAGGATGGACTGCAATCCTCTGAATCCATGAGCCAAAAACAAATCTTTTCTCCCCTAAGTTGTTTCTCTCAGGGATTTTTGTTATGCTGACAAAAAAAAGTAGTTAATACACCCGGAATCCAACATGCCTGCATGAGAGAATCACTCAGTGAAAGGAACAGGCAGAGATAACATGGAATCTTGTTCCTTCCAGGCAATGACTGGAGACTTCTAGGTGCCATGGTAGGGTCTGGAACAGGATGTAAAAGCTGGCATTGGACAATCTGTTGATTGTAGTATCTATGCAAATCTTGAAAATACCTTACCTCACTCTTAGTCCGGTCTGTCTAGGAAGGAGGAGGAGCCCAGCTTCCTTAGATGATAAGCATGTTTATGTGTGGTGTTGAGCATACCCTTCCAAAGTTTGAGGCAGCCAAAGAAACATACAGAATAAAGGCAGAGAAGCCAAGCCAAACAAATTTTTAATGTGTTTGTGTGTGCATATTCATACATGTGCAGTCACACATGCGTGTGCAGGTACATGTGCACATGGAGGTCAGAGGTAGGCATCAAATACCTTCCTTTTATTCTCCGGGACAGTGTCTCTCAGAACCTAGAGCTCACTAAGTTGGTTTGATGAGGTAACCAGCGAGCCTCAGGGATTGCCTGTCTCGGCCTTGTTAGAAGTGAGAGTATAGGTTTGTACCATGTCCTGTATCTCACATGGTTTCTGGGGATCCAAATTCATGTCCTCATACTTGGATGGCAAGCATTTTACCCACTGAGCCATTTCTCCAGCCTCAGAGATGCCAAGCTTTTATCTTTCTTTTAGTTACCCATCTGGCACCTGCAGGCCCAAGTGAAAACTTTGGTTTTTAGCTCAAGCAGACTGTAATTCTCTGTGATAATGCCACCATTCTACCTCTCCAGGGCCAGTGGTATAAGGCAGCTCAGATGACCACAGGGTCAGCCTATAACTATTTAAAGTTGTATTGATCCATTTTTCCTATGTTTTTCACATTTTTGTATATAATTGTTCATAGTAGTATTTTATTTAAGTATTTTTATTGAGAGAGAGAGAGAGAGAGAGAGAGAGAGAGAGAGAGAGAGAGAGAAAGTATGGGTGCACCAGTGCCTCCTGCCACTGCAAATGAACTCCAGATGGATGTGCCACTTTGTTCAACTAGAATTAACTGAGTTCTAGGGTTCAATTTTGGGCCATCAGGCTTTGCAAGAAAGTACCTTTAACAACTCTGAGCCGTCTCTCCAGCCCTAGAGTAGCTTCTTATAATCCTTTACATTTCTGTGGTATTGGTTGTAATGTCTTGTTTTATATCTTGGATTTTATTTATTTGGGTATTCTCTTTTTCTGTTGGTCAGTTTAGCTAAAAGTTTGTCAACTTTGTTTATCCTTTCAAAAAACCCAACCTGGGTTGGAGCTATGGCTCAGCAGTTAAGTGTGCTTCTTGGACAAGTTTAAGGGCCCTAGAGGATCAGAGACTGCCCAAGTTCAAATTTCCAGATCCCTTGTGAATAGCAAAGTGTGGCCATGTGTGCCTGTAACCCCAGGCCCTCAGGAGAGCAGAGAGTGGAGAATCTTTGGGGTCTTGAGAGCTTCAGAATCAGTAAAAGGAGACTTGGGCTCAAAGTAAGACCAGGCAGGAAAGTGATTAAGTGGAACACCCAACATTCAAGACACTCTGGCCACTGCAGGCGAGAGACCCTGGTGCAGTCGAGTGTATGGGGCGTTCCCAGGGCACACACAGTGCATACACCACACACCACATCACACACATACATGTGCATGTGTGCACACACAGGCAAAAGAAATAAACTCATTCTTGGGCCTCACTTTTCTCTTGTAACTTGGACTCATTCTGGGTCAGGTTTGCTCTTTCCCTACATTGTTGAGACGTCTCACTAGGCTGTTCAGCTGTGATCTTTGTTCTTTTGTAATGTACATGTGCTATGCACTTTCCTCTCAGAACTGCTATTGCTTTGTCCCCTACTTTTCAGTGGTTCCTAGAAAATTTTGTTTTTTTTTTTTTGAGGTAGGGTCTCGCTCTAGTCCAGGCTGACCTGGAATTCACTATGTCGTCTCAGGGTGGCCTTGAACTCACGGTGATCCTCCTACCTCTGCCTCCCGAGTGCTGGGATTAAAGGCGTGCGCCACCATGCCTGGCCTGTTTCTAGAAATTTTTGAGTTTCCTTTTCATTTCCTCAAGGACCCTTCGAAGACTTTGACTTTTGTCTTTCAGACTCAAGGTTAAACGAAGAACCCTTGTGTAGCAGAGGTAATCCCGTCCCAAAGCCATTTCCCCTCGCCTACAATCTAAGCCTGGGTTTTGTTCCAGCACTCACGTCTCTCCCATGTGATCGTATTAAATTCTGGCCTAGGTCCATGAAGGCGATCCATTCTATTCCTTCAGTGACCAGTATAGAGGAAGCACATGATCTTGTTGAGTCCTCTGAAAACATGTCCAAAATGGCAGTAAAAACAAAAACAAAAACAAACAAACAAACAAACAAAAAAACCAAATACCTGGCAAAAAAAACCCCAAATACCTGGGGAGACGTAATCCAAGTCTGCTGGAGGTTTTATGTCAATACGTGACACCTGAAGCTTCAGTAGCCATCTGGGGCCTGTGAGAAGACAGCCAAAGACAGGCTGGCATGCCCAGCATGGTTGAGTGAGAAGAGAAAGAAGTGATGCCTTTGGGGAGCCGAATGCACCAAACCTGGAGCTATTGGCTAAGATCCTTGCTGTTTTGTGAAGTCTTGTGTTGTGCTCATTTTCTCTTACTGAGAGCCTAAAGCTTTCTAAATGAAACCATTCCTTCATGTATTATGAGACTCACATGCCAAATATGCATTTGAGTGCAGACAAGGGACACTGGAAAATACCAGAAGCCTTTTATAGCTTGATTTAAAAAACAAAAAAGCGGTCCACAAGGAGGAAAGAGAACCACAAATCCCGTCTATCCATCCATCTATCCATCGACCCATCCATCCATCCATTCCAGTGCTGGTGAAGAAGCAATAACAGGAAGACCCCTGGGGCCTGCTGGCTGTCCAGTCTAGTTTAATTGGTGAGCTTCAGGCTAATGAGAGACCCTGCTTCAAGAAGAAAAAAAGATGGACAGCATCCCTGGAGATGACTCCTAAGGTTCTCCTCTGGCCTCCGTATGCATGTGTGCACACACATGCATTTACATCTGCAGATACACATATGTGTACCTGCTCACGAACACAAATACACACAGAGAGAATTTACATTCTTGTTAGGGATATAGAGATCAACTAGATAATGGAGACAATTTGGACAAAACACATGGGTTAAAAGTGCTTGTTCAAAAAAAAAAAAGTGTTCATTCAAGCCAGGAGTGGTGGCACACGCCTTGGATCTCAGTACTTGGGAGGCAGAGGTAGGAGAATCTCTGTGAGTTCAAGGCCACCCTGAGAGTACATAGTGAATTCCAGGTCAGCCTGGGCTAGAGTGAGACCCTACCTTGAAAAAAAAATATCAAGGCTGATGGAAAGTGTTGTAGTCAGCTTTCTAGTTGCTGCACAGAAAGAACCCAAACAAAAGCAGCTTGTGGAGGAATGGGTTTATTAGGCTAACGGACTCCAGGGGAGACTCCATCCTGGCAGGAAAAACGATGGCATGAGCAGAGGGGTGGACATCACCTCCGCCACAGCACTGCAAACAGCGGCAGGAACGTGTGCCAAACACTGGCAAGGGGAAGCTGGCTTATAACCCCCATAAGCCCGCCCCCAACAACACAGCTCCAGGGAGGTTGTAAAACCCAAACTGCCATCAGCTGAGGACAGATCATTCAGAACACATTCATTTGTTTGTGGGGGACACCTGGATCAAACCATGAAAGAAAGTGTGGGTGGAAGAGTGAGCCTGGAAGAGGTTACCAGATGTGGGTGCCACAGCAAGGTGGAGAATACAACTTCAGAAAGAAAGGCAAGATCTCACTTCTCTGTGGCATGGGGGGAGGTGTAGAATGGAGGCTAGCCAGGGCAGGAGCCCCAGGGGGATGCCTTAGAGATGCCAGTCAAAGGATACAAACTTTTAGTTAGTTAGTTAGTTAGACAGGAGGATCATGCCAAGAGATTTGTGATATAACCAGATGGCTGTAGTTAATAACAGTGTATGATAGTCATGAAAATCTCTGAGAGAATAAATTTTAAGTAAACCTAACACAAAAAACCCCGATAAATATGTGAGGCAGTGCATATGTTCACTAACTTGACATTAGCAGCTCCATGATGTGTATATATTTCTTAATGCCATGATATACACCATAAATATACACAATTTCTACCTGTCAATTAAAAATAAATTAATGCAAAACAACACATTATATAAGATGTGAAAAAATACTAGAAACAAAGCTTTTCTTGGCTATTCACTTTTTGCATTCACAAAAGGCCACACATAAGGTAGGATGATGCAGTCCGTCTTTTGGCTTTTTTTTTTTTTTAACTTTTTATTGATAGCTTCCGTAATTATAGACCATAACCTATTATGATTCCTCCCCCTCCCACCCTCCCCCATATTTCCTCCCCATCTCAATTAGTCTCTGTTTTGTTTGGATGTCATCGTCTTTTCCTCCCATTATGTGTAGATATTATCAGGCACTACAAAATCATGAATATCAAAGCTGTTTTGTGTCTGGAAGTTTGCATTGTAAGCAGTCCTACCCTTCCTTTGGCTGGCTGGCTTTTTTTTTTCTTTTGGTCATTTTGTGAATTTTTTTTTTCTGGTGCTGAGGAATGAACCCAGGGCCTTGTGCTTGCTAGGCAAGCACTCAACCATTAAGCTAAAACCCCAACCCTATGAAAGATGTACCAGATTAAATATCGACTAGTCCCGGGTCACATGGCTGTCATCAACAAGCTTGGGGACCTGTTGTTCAACAAGAAAGGAAGGATGGATATTAGGTAGAAAAGTAGTCATGTGCCAAGAATGGGTCACAGCTATTTCCAAATGGATCTTTGGCCAGGCTTACCTTAATTGGCTTAGATGAATGAAGCCTGGCTTCCTGGAGCTGGGGTGGGGCAGACACCTGCAGGAAAGGGAACGTGGAAGGAATAAGACAGGGGTGTTTTTATAGAGCAAAATACAGGGAAATGAGGAATGCTATTTCAGGTGACACTGAGAGCCATGGAGAAGTGTCCAGCAGGTAGAAAGGGCAGGAGTGACCAGGGTTCTTTTTGCTGAACTTGTCAAGAAGGCTTCTTCGGTCTCCAGAGGTCACTGCATATCAGCCCAGACACGTAGGAAACTCATTAAAGTCCCCCAGTAAGTGCTGACGTGCACTGGCCAGTCCACTGCATTGGCCCTTTGCTATGTCTTTCTTTCTTTTTTAAACGTTTTTATTTATTTGCAAGCAGAGAGAGAGAGGGAGAGAGAGAATGGGCACGCCAGGGCCTCCAGCCACTGCATACGAACTCCAGTTGCGTGCACCACTTTGTGCATATGACTTTACGTGGGCACTAGGGAATCAAACCTGGGTCATTAGGCTTTGTAGGCAAGTGCCTTAACCATTGAACCACCTCTCCAGCTCCTCTTTCTTTCTTTTTAAAAAAAACACTTTTAGGCTCCCTGCAATGGCTCAGCGGATAAGGCACTTGCCTCCAGTGCCTAAGGCCCAGGGTTCAATTCCCCAGGACCCATATAAGCCAGACCCACAAGGTGGTGGCCTTGGTGTGTGTTCTCTCTCTCTCTCTCTCTCTCTCTCTCTCTCTCTTTCTCTGCTTGAAAATGAATAAAAATATTTAAAAAAAAAGGGCTGGAGTGATGGCTCTGTGGTTAAGGCGGTTGCCTCTAGAGGCTAAGGACCAGGGTTCAATTCCCCAGTGCCCATGTAAGCCAGATGCATAAAGTGGTGCATGCATCTGGAGTTCGCTTGCAGTGGCTAGAGGCCCTCTTTCTGTATCTCTCTGCTTGCAAATAAATAGGAAAAAAAATCTCATCTTTAAAAAAAAACACTTTTAAAATATTTTATTTAGTTGTAAGGAGAGAGAGAGAGAGAAAGAGAGAGAGAGAGAGAGAGGAGAAAAACAGACAGAGACGGAGAGAGATAGAAGGGACACCCAGGCCCCCTGCCATTGCAAACCAACTCCAGATACATGGGCCACTCTGTATGGGCACTGGGGAATCAAACTTGGGCCTTTAGGCTTTGCAAGCAAGCACCTAAACCACTGAGCCATCTCTCCAGCCCTTTTTAACAAGTTTTTTTAGGGGGGTTTCAAGTTAGGGTCTCACTCTAGCCCAGGCTAACCCAGAATTCACTATGTAGTCTCAGGGTGATCTTGAACTCATGGTGATCCTCCTACTTCTGCCTCCAAGTGCTGGGACTAACAAAAGTTTTTATTGACATTTTAAAAAACTTTTTAAAAAAATTATCACACTAGTTCTTTCAATAAATAGTTACCAAGCACCATAGCATTGCCAGAACTAATTTTTTGTCAATAATCCCCTTCCATTACCTTCTTTTGTCCCCTCTCCCCTACATTCCTTCCACTGAACTGAACCCCTTCTTTTTTCCAACTAGTCCCTCTTCTATTTTTAAAGTTTTGTTCATTTTTATTTATTTTTTGAGTAGAGAGAGAAGAGATTATGTGCACACCAGAGCATCTTTCCACTGTAAATGAAATCCAGATGCATGGGCCACTTTGTGCATCTGGCTTTGCAGGTATTGGGGAATTACCCCCAGACCAGCAGGCTTTGCAAACAAGAATCTTTAACCACGGAGCCATCTCCCGAGCCTTCCCTCTTCCATTTTGATGTATTCTGCCCATCCTCCCCATCATCTGTGACAGAATGTTGATGAGTCCAATATTACCCAGGTCTTGAGCAGGTAATGACAGCCACTGTGAGGTCATGAATGTAATGGCCACATCTTTGCTGTGTGTTTCTCTGAACCGACAACTCAATGGCTTCAGTCTTCTCTATAGTCCTTAGGGCAATTTCTTAACCTCCTTTCCCTGCTGTTGCGTCCCTTTCTGCCAGCGTTTTGTTCCAAGCATCCTTAGGTCCTGGGCTCCACGGCAGCTTGGGTTCGAAGCTTTAGCTCACTCTTGCCTGTTTCTACTCTGCCTGGAGTGTCAACCCACGACGATGACAACATGTTTCCTGCTCATCAGGCAGGGCTGCTCTCAGGCATTCAGCCGGGAGAATGCAATGTCGGACCACTGAGAGGTAATCACACACCTCCTTGACCATAGGCGAAGAAAGGCGACCAGTAAACACATGCCACATAATTTTAAGAGCTGAGAAGGAAGATAAAACTGGGCAAGGAAGATGGGCAGGCAGGGGGTGTGCCCTTAAGTCAGGCAGGCAAGCAAGGCTGTTGCGGGTAAGGTGCCAGCCTAGACATTGGAATGAAATAGGGTTATGAGTGGCTCATATGCCAGAAGAAGAAGGTGCCAGGCCGTGGTAACAACTCAAGGTTTTGAGACAGAAGGTCTCACCACACACTTGGGGCGCCGTGATGGTTCATATTGTCAACTTGAAAGGATCTAGAATCAGCTAAGGAGACCTACCTGGGCAGGAAGCATTAGTTGAGATGAGAAGACCCACCCTAACTGTGAGTGGCACTACTCCATGGGCCAGTGTTCCAGAATGAATAAGAAGAAAGTGAGGCCAGTCTACTACCCTGCCCCCCAAAAGGAGACAGTGAGCTGAGCATCGACATTTATCTCTGCTTCCTGACTGGACACAATGTGGCCAGCTGCCTCAAGTTCCTGCCAGAATGATGTCCCCACCCTGGTGGACTGTATTCTCAGGCCCTGAGCAAAAATTAACCCTTCCTCCTTTTAGTTGCTTCTTGCCAGGTATTTGGTTACGGCAATAAGAAAGGTAATTGATACAGGCACTTAGATGGAAGGTATTGTTGCTTTGTGGGGGTGGAAGGGTGTGAGAGAGCAGGGAGGCAGAGAGCATGCTGGGAAGAGGAGGGAGGAGAGAAGACAGGCTTTACAACTTAAATTGGCCTGGTGTGAACTGGAGTGTGCACCTGATCACGTGGAAGGTGCTGGAGTGGGATTGTCAGGCTCCACCCACCCAGCATTTCTGAATCTGTAGGTGTGGGCTAGGCACCAAGAATTCTCATTTCTTCTTAGTTCCCAGCTGCGGCTTTGGCTGTTCAGGGACCACAATGTGGGGATTACGGCCCTCCCTCCAGACTGTCTTGGAGATGGCATTTCCCATCCTGACTGATTGTGTCACCCTTCATGATGACAGGAAGTCCTGCTCCTTCCAGAGGAGCATGTGTCCAGTAGCTCTGTCCATCTGCTTGCTGTACAGTGACAAGATGTCCGAAGCTCCCCGAGGAAACTGATGAGCAACCTGGATCCAGTCTTTCACCGTCTGTCAGAAGAAAGGCATCCATGCTCAGGAACAAGCCTCTGGCCCTCCTCCAGGCTCTGTGGTTCTCACCAGCTTGACAAGGACCTTCAGCCATTCATAGAGGTCCATTCTCTCAAACAGCCCACAACACACCCACTACTTTGGGGGAGCAGTGATCAGAAAGCCATTTAATTCCAACACGGTGGCATGGGGGGGACAGGAGAGGGTGTGTGTCCACATTGTGCGAAGAGCTGGGATATGATAGTCACTTCCTCCGATGTGCGTGCCATCACGCTGTAGACACCTGCACACCCTGAATCTAGCATTCTAAGTGGGAATGGAATGGGGCTGGGGGGAGGGGGACCATGACAAATGCACCCCGCTTCAAGGCTGGGGCCGTCACACAGCTCCATCCTGGACCATAGTGAAGGCTCAAAAAATGTCAGCTGTGATCATTGTGGCAGCAATTGAGAAGAGTGGGGGCTGGAATTCTCTTTCCTCTACAATTCACAGCTGCCTTCTTCTGGGAGGATATTAGCATTCCTGGTAAGCGCTTAAGCAATTTTCTGATAAACTTTAACAAGATTAAAACCTCTTTAGGGAAATCAACTATCCAAACACTCAGCCAATTATCAGACGTTTTTGTCTCGTATTGGGTTTAATAATGATCATCCAACCATCCTCTTTCTCTGAGAGTCGTTCTTTACAAAAGGAAGCTGTTGACTTGGCTTTGTGGCAAGCTTAAAGTAAAGCTTGGACATATGCTTGTAACTAATTCATCCAATAAGAATTTCAAACAGTCATTTTCTGGAGACAGGACCCGAGAATCGTCGCTAACATTTATGAAGTTACTTGCTGCTTGCCAGACATTCCACTGGATGCTTGCAAAATTAGGTTAAAATAGCTCCGTTTGCCTTCTGAGGTGCTCAGAGAGGTGAAGTGACTTGCTCAAGATCACAGAGCCAGTAAGTGGTAAATCCGGCTTTGGAATCAGGGCCCCGTGTCTAGACAGAGAGAGGGGCAGTCCATGAGAGGGGGTGGGTCTATAGCAGAGGGAGAGAGTTCTCAGGTGGAGATTTTGGGGGGGGGATGCTATGGGAAGAAGATGGCTTGTCCCAGCAGAGGAGACAGGGGAGGGACACAGGCAGACAGTGGGCAAGGGGTTTGGAGGAGGCTGTCACAAGCATGGACTCCAGTCTCTTCAGTGCTGGGAGCTGTCACCTGGTGGGATGGTCCTCGCTGCTACTTGGTCGTTTGATTCCTCTTCATTCCAAGAGCCCATCGAGGTCACTATGGGGTGACCCTGGGCAGCCCTCTCTGAAGTCAAGGTTTTCTCACCAGAAAATGAAGGGTAATAATAGCACCCCCATAGCACTGCTGGCCCTTGAAGATCAATTAGCATCTGCCTGGCTCCACAAAAGGTGAGCTATTGCTGCTCCAGTGTGTGACAGAATCCGGGATGGCATTAGACCACCTTTTATGTTTCAGATTTGAGGAAAAATGTTAACTTGTCATTTTTTTTTGCCTAATATCAGATTTTTAGAAAAGTCACAAAAATAAGACAAAGAATTTCCATAGAAGAATAATACAAAGAATCAAGATTACATATACACATAAATATATAAATACACACATATAAATGCATACGTCTGTATTTTCCCCCGAATTGTTTGCAAGTCAACTACCAACTTGTGGACTTTTTAATCTTCAAAAACTTGGGCATATCCTTCCCTAAAAGCAAGGGTAGGTTATATGGCCATGATACAATGACTGAAATCATGACCTTAACATTGGAACAATATGGTTATCCAGAAGACCATACTGGGATTCTTCTGGTTGTCTCATAGCATCCTATGTAAGAAAGAAAAACTCTGATCACGTATTATCTTCCTTTGTCCCATCGTTTCAGTCTCCCTGAATCCAGCCTTTCTGCATCTCACATTGAAATGGAGCGTGACCCCAGACTCCAAATCAAAAAGACACTGAAAGGTCTGGAGAGTGAAAAGGAAACTTTATTCGGATGATTGGCCGGGGTTGACTCTACTCGGGAGAGAGTCAGCACCCAGTTCTGGTAGCTCAGGGTTTATAAAGGCAAAACCCACGTGCTTTACTGTGTAGAAAGAGCAAGCTTGTGGACAGAAGCAGAAAAAGCAGTTAGTTATTTACCAGTCAACATCCTACCCATTTCAAAAATATTTTTTAGTTCTCAGAAATGATTATTTCTGGGGAAAGACCCAGTTCTTGAAATTTACAGTAAATTTAACATAAGCGTCGGGCGTGGTGGCGCACGCCTTTAATCCCAGCACTCAAGAGGAAGAGGTAGGAGGATTGACGTGAGTTTGAGGGCAGCCTGAGACTACAGAGTGAATTCCAGGTCAGCCTGGACTAGAGTGAGACCCTACCTCGAAAAAACAAAAAAACAACAACAACAAAAAATAATGAAAAAAAACATAAGCACATGGTCATGACCTAGTCATGGGCTGGTACAAACAAATTGCTTTCCTTACTTGGAGAACAATGGTTATTTTAGCTATTTTAGCATAATCTTGACATCTTTTTTGTTTTGTTTTTGCTTTTTTGAGATAGGGTCTCGCTTTAGCCCAGGCTGACCTGGGATTTACTATGTAGTCTCAAGGTGACCTTGAATTTACAGCAATTTCCACCCCCTTCCTCCAGAGTGCTGGGATTGACATATTTTTTTAAATTAAAAAAATATTTTTATGGGCTGGAGAGATGGCTCAGCGGGTAAGGCACTTGCCTCCAGTGCCTAAGGCCCCAGGTTCAGTTCCCCAGGACCCACATAAGCCAGACCCACAAGGTGGTGGCCCTGTTGTGCTCTCTCTCTCTCTCTCTCTCTCTCTCTGCTTGAAAATGAATAAATAAAAAAATTAAAAAAAAATATTTTTATTTATTTATTTGCAAACAGAGAGAAGAGAGACAGAGAGGATGGGGCGCAAGGGCCTCCAGCCACTACAAACGAACTTCAGATGCATGTGCCACTTTGTGCATTAGACCACCTTTATGTGGGTACTAGGGAATCAACCCCGGTGGTTAGGCTTTGTAGGCAAGCACCTTAACCACTGAACAATTTCTCCACCCTACTGACATCTTTTTTAAAAAAATATATATTCATCTATTTATAAGAGAGAGAGAGAGAGAGAGAGAGAGAGAGAGAGAGAGAGAGAGAGAGAGAGAATTGGCACAGCAGAGCTTCTTGCCACTGTAACTGAACTCTAGACACATGCACCATTTTGTGCATCTGGCTTTATGTAAGTACTGGGGAATAAAACCCCAGCTGTCAGGCTTTACAAGCAAGTGTCTTTAACTGCTGAAGCATTTCCCAGCCTCAATCTTGACATCTTTGAAGAGTGATGGCCAGTCACTCTGTAGATTATTCCTCTCTTTGGGTGGGCCCCATGTTTCCTTAGCTCCAGTTTAGGCTTGGAGGTAGGAATACCACCTACCTACCCAGGGTGTCACAGCCTTGTGAATGTTTTGTTGATAACCTTAAAACAGGGTTCTGGGATGGAAAGAGGTGGGGAAATGGATGGGAAGAGGCGGGGAAACATTGGACCACTCGCACAAGGGTCCTCATAAGCATGCGGATCCTCCTGGTTCACTGAGTCAGAACCCTTAGTGGCCTGGGAAGCCGCAGGTTAACAAGAATCAGGTGAAACCCCTCATCTAACCATATTCCTTCCAGCTGTGGCATTCCAGTATACTGCCAGCAGATGGCGCTGCAGCCCGTGTTTTCAACTTGGCTTCCTGAGTCTGGCTGGACACAACTCCAAGGGATTTTGTGGAATTCAAGCAAACATCTGCCAGGAGCCCTGGGCTCAGGCATAGCTTCCCTGGAAAGGAGGTTTCACACCGCCTTTCCCTAGACCTCTTCAGATGTCCTGAGACATCACAGGTGTCAACACTCACTTGGGGTCTCCTAGGCTAGAGTCCTCAAGGTAAGAACTCTCTCCTGTCCAGAGGAAATGACCTGCCCAGGGTCATAGAGCCACACACACTGCCCTTCCTCAGCTGAAACTTGCTTGAAATTGAGCAGAGGAGGGAGCCATAATGTCTGTCACCCCCACCCCATGGCTTGTTCTGTGAGGGCTCTGTGGGGTCCTGAGAAAAAAATCATATCCCTCTCTGCTGTGGGCTGGGATGGCTGGCAGGGACTGCAAGGGAAAGGCACCGAGTCAGTTTCCCTGAATCAGGTGGGCTCATATGAGCAGCGAGGCAGCAGATGGAGGACACACCAGACTGATGACAGCAAACTCAGAGCCTAAAGGGAAAGGAGGGAGTGAGGGAGTGGCTTTGGATCATTGGGGCATGGGTCTGTTGTGGGACCTTCGATCTTTGTGCTGTCCACCACAGAGCATCCTTGTTGAGTTTCCTTAGAGATTATATATGTTGGGGGGTTTTCTAGGAAAGGGATCAGGGTGTCCAGAAGGGTGGTGAAGGGCTGGAAAGATGGATCAATGGTTAAGGCACTTGCTTATAAAGCCTAATGACCTGGGTTGGATTCCCCAGTACCCATGTAAATTAAAGCCAGATGCACAAAGTGGTGCATGGATCTAGAGTTCCTTTGCAGTGGCTGGAGGATCTGGCGTCTGTCTGTCTCTTTTCTATCTCTCTATGCTCGCAAATAAGTAAAAAAATATTGGAAGGGTGCTCTGACAGGAGCCTGGAGAAATGGAATGTTTTCCCATTGAGCCAGGCCAAGAGAAATGTCCAGAGGACAGAATGCTGAAATTGGATCTGGAACATTCTTCAGTGGACGTGTGTTAAAGGCTTGTTCCTCAGCCTGTGGTTGTGGTTCCCATCCTGGGAGGTGATGGAATCTTTGAGAGGTGGGGCTTTAGTGGGATGGCCTATGAAAGGGACCTTGGGCTCCTAGACTCTGTTTCCTCTCTGCTTTGAGGGGAGCCAGCTGCTCCCCCACCAACTCCCCACGGTGATGAGTTGAGTCGCCATAGGCTCCAAAGCAATGGAGCCAGGTGATCATGGATGGAAACACCACAACCATGAGCCCAAATCAGCATTTCTTTCTAAGTTGATTTTCTCAGGTTTGGTCACGGCAGCAGAAAGCTTCCTCACACCCAAGAAGGTGCCAGCGTTCTGGAAGTGATGTTTTCAGTTTCTGTTGAGACACACTGCCAGGTGTTGGTGCAAGGCTGCACCTCCCCTTCCTGGTCACGTGCTCAGCCACAAACTCATTTCCCCCCCGACCTTGCTGATGGCCCTGGCTGGGAACTTGAGGTGTGAGTTACAGATCCGGGTCTTCACAGGGGAGAGAAACACACATGAGATGGGAAAATTTAAAGAATTCTTGAGCAGGGTGTGTTTGCCCAAAACTTGAGAGGCTGAAGCAAGAGAACTGCAATTTCAAGGTCAGTTTAGGATCTATAGAGAATTAGAGGCCAGGTTGGGTTACATGGTGAAACCCTGTCTTGGAACCCGCCCCCCAACACACACACACTTAATTGTAATGGGGGATTGCTAGAATGGGGTGAAGGGAGCTCAGAATACACTAATATTCTAATATGCTCTTAGAGCTGAGACCGAAGCTTTGCTGTCGAGGAGGGGAACGGCAGTCACCCTGGCCTGGCTGATGGGATTGGCTGGAATCTGTCTCTGGAACTTGCTCCAGAACTGCCCTCTCCCATAGGCTGTAACCAAATGCAGTGGGTTCAAATCTTGATGACGGTAAAACACACAGACAAGGATGAGAAAGATTTATGACCTGCAGCAGCGAAGGGGACATGGGAGTCGTTTCCAAAGGAATGCCCTCCTCAGACACAAGATGATTGGGGACTTTATTTGGGGAGCCTCCTGTACGTATTCATGTAACAATACATTTGGGGTGGGGGTGTCCCGTTCCTGAGCACACTCAGTTTAAAGTCATAGTTCAAGAAGAAAAGATAACAGACATTTTTGAGCATGTTTAGCTCAAGGTCACAGAGTGTGTGTTTGAAAGGCTAAAATGGTGGACGGCAACACTTGGGCATGCTCAGCTTGCATCACAAAAATGGGAGACTTGAACGCCTTTGGGCATGCTCAGTTAGTGTTACAAAGATGGCAGACATGAATGGCTTTAGGCACGCTCAGTGTTACAAATATGGTAGACATGAATGCTTTGGGGTATGCTCAGCTTACTCTAAAATGTTTTAGTTGGGTGTGGGGAGGGGAAGAAAAAGGAAAAGGAAAAGGACTCGTTGAAGGAACATTTATATAGGAGTTTGCCCTCAAACAAGCCAGGCTTGCTTAGCAGCCAACAAGTGTTCCACTTGTTGGAGATGCTGTGTTGCGAAGCCACCACCTCAGGCCTCTGGGCTGTGACAGTCTGCTGAGAGAGCACACCTGACCTCCCAGGGGAGAGGAAACCTTCAAGACTCTCGATTTGGGGCTGGAGAGATGGCTAAGTGGTTAAGGCACTTGCCTCCAGTGCCTAAGGCGCCGGGTTCAATTCACATATGCCCAGACCTACAAGGTGGTTCCCAGGTGTTCTCTCTCTCTCTCTCTCTCTCTCTCTCTCTCTCTCTCTCTCTCTCTCTGCTTGAAAATGAATAAATAAAATATTTTTTAAAAAAGACTCTCGATTTGTCCAGGTTTCCCTTTTGTACTTTGAACTTCTCTTTCTTTGTGCTTGGAGTACGGTCATGACGTCATGACCTATGACCACTGCTGCCAAAGCCAGGGAGGATTTTCAGGAGGACGGAGAGGAAGCTAGAAGAAGGCTGAGCAGATGATGTCCTATTGGCATGTCTCTTTCATCCTTGGATGGCTCTGCTCTTCTTCACACTCCTCATCCTCAGAGAGGGAAACAAGGTCCTCTTGACTAAGATGCTTTATTGGGGGTTTTGGTTCAAGTTGAACTAATTGATGTGATTATCATTGGGTGTGATGGCTAGGAGATCACTTCAGCCAATGAAAAGAATGCTCCCAGCATATAAAATCACTTTTTTTTGTTTTGTTTTTGAGGTAAGGTCTTGCTGTAGCCCAGGCTGACCTGGAATTCACTATGTAGTCTCAGGGTGCCTTGAACTCATGGCAATCCTCCTACCTCTGCCTCCTGAGTGCTGGAATTAAAGGCGCCACCACACCCAGGTAAAACCATTTTTTATAATGTGTGCACATTGACTTTCTTAGGTGACAGGTAGATAATGATGACAAGAATAATAAGTGTTTCTGTGTGGCTGTTTAATATTTTTAAAACATTGTCTAACATATAAAATGCACCTGTACCCTTACACAGTAGGGAGACTGTAGATCACAGTAATGTGCTGCATATCTTGAAAATCTACAAGAAAGATGTGGAATGTTTTCCTCATAAAGAAATGATGGATGTCTGAGAAGACAGACATGTCTACCCTGATAGGCATATTGCATAATGTACACATGTATCATAACAGCTCACGGCCCCCTTCAAATATGTACAATTGTGTGTTTATGGATCAGCTTAAAAAACAAGTTTAAACTGAACTTGAGTTTAATTGAATTTGAATTGAAAAAGAGTAGGGGGTGTGGGGATCTCTTGTCTAAGGGTAGGAGAACTTAAAACCTATGTAGATGATCAGAGGGAGACCAGCCTAGAACCTAGGCTGGACTCATTAAAAATATGCAGCAATTTAAGGGCTGAGGACATCTGGCTCCATGGATAAAGTATAAGCTCGAGGACTCCAGCACTACGTCAATGCCAGGTAGGCATGTGGCCCCACTATGATCCCTGTGTTCGGGTGACTAGCTAGCCTAGCAGAATTGGTGAGCCCAGGGTTCAAGTGAAAAGCACTTTCTCGGTGAATAAAGTGGAGAAGGATGGAGGAAGTCACTTGACATCAACCTCTAGCCTCGTGCGCATGTACCCGCACACACGTGTAGGCACTCATATCTGAACATGCACTCATACATACATAGGCAAAAATAGAGGCACCAATCCTAAATTGTACAGCACAAAGAATTTCCACAAGGTGGACACACACATAGCACCATCTGGATGGAGAAACGAGACATGACCTGCACTCTGGAAGGCCCCCCCCCCCTTTCAATCATCAGGCCCAAGAAAGTACTGGCCTGACTTCTAACCTTGTAGATTGCTTTGTCTATTTTTGAGCATGACATAAATGGCTTCCTTCTCTCATCATCCTCTTGGTGAATTCATCCATACTGTTCCCCTGGGAACATTCACTCTGATCTCAGATGCCAAGGAACAGCTGGAGGGAAATGGTGTAGGAGATGGGCAGGCATGCTGGGAGGGAGCCTAGCTGAAAGATGCTTTGGGTACAGGTGTCATGGCCACTTTGAGCAGCTGCTGGTTTATCACATTCATCAGGAAGTCTGTCTGCAATCTCAATACACAGGAGCCAGTTTCTGGGAGGCAGATGGACAGCTAGAACTCCTTAGGCAGACATTATTTGGACTCAGATATCTCGAGTCATGTAATAGTCTTTTTCCTGTACACTTTCCTCTTACTGTCATTGGGTTTGAGAGTGTTGGAGTCTCTTTTCCTCTGGATGGATAGAGCTTAGGGGTTAGAGAACCCTGAACACTCAGCGATCAGTATAATTTTCAAGCCAGTTTTTTTTCTCAAGTTCGTTGTCTTGTAACATACAAAGCATTGACAAGTGCAGATGCAGCAGAAGGGTGAGTTAATAATTTTTTAAAAATATTTTTAAATTATTTGCAAGCATAGAGAAATAGAAGAGAGACAGAGAAAATAGTCACACCAGGGCCTCCAGCCACTGCAAAGGGACTCCAGATGCATGTGCCACTTTGTGCAACCTGCTCTGCGTGGGTATTAGGGAATCAAACTTGGGCCATTAGGCTTTGCTGAGCCATCCCTCCAGTCCTAAAGGGGCAAGTTAAACAAGATTTATTTTAGGGAAGAAAGAAAAGCAGAAAGCTCTCAGGTTGGGAGGGGTTCTATCAATTAGGCATCAAGTTGGGATGAACTTAACTGGTTAAGTTTAAATGTATAGAGAGGATCTTAATGCATTGATGGATTAGGGAGAAGAGCAAAGACCACCAGCAGGCGGGGGGGGGGGGAAGAGGGGAGGAGCCCATGAGAAAACTCCTAGGAGGAAGAAGACCCAGGAAGCTGCCCCCTTTACCATCCTGATGTGTGAGGTTCCCACTGAAGTTGCCTTCTTGTCTCACACGTCCAGCAACATCTATATTCTTCTGTACCCGTGTCCCTAACTACCTACTAACAAAAGAAGGTTACCTGGCTCTTAATCTCCATCGCTACTACACACCTGTAAGCCTTGAAGTGCTCACAAACAGGTAGACATCTCTCCTTTTCACAAGTCTACACTTAAACCATACCTCCTGAGAATGTTTGAGTGAAGTCTTTCCTAAATCCTTCTTTCACACTCCCATAATCCCAGCACTTGGGAGGTGGGGGCAGAAGGATCAGGAGTTCAAGGCCATCGTAAACTATATAGAGAGTTCCAAGCCAACACGGGCTATATGAGATCTCAAAAAACAAAAGCAAAAGCCAGCTGATTACAAAGCGAAGATAGACTTGATCAACAATCAAACAGTTGATTCATCATGGGGGAAAGTCTCCACAGGAAATAGATGAGCCACTTGCAAGTGTAACCAAGGGTGTGGGAACATACACAGAGGCAGTGCAGTTAGGAAGGAGAACAGAAAAATAAGGATGATAAGAAAACACTTAATGTGTACTTTGTAATTACATAAGCACACATTGTAATACATATGCATTGAAAACAAACCAAATAAGAAAAGACATCAAAAGCCAATGTCCTCTCTACAGAGTCACTAGGGCTTCCATAGCAGATGGCTTCAGGCCAGAACATGAGTGGGGGAAGACATAGTTCAGCCCATAGCACCACTATTCACCTGTTTTCCCCCAAATGGCTTCCCTGTAGTCACATGACTACAAGGGCTGCCCACACTGGTGGGGTCAGGGTAAATTCAAACCAAGGCTGGTTAGACTTAACATCTGTTGTGGTTTGAATGCAAAATGTTCCCCCAGATGCGTGCTTTCCCGTGGGTGACACTGTTTGGGAAGGCTGTGGAATCTTTAGGAGGTGGCACTTTGTTGGAGGAAGTGGGTCACTGGAGAGAGCCTTGAGGTTTTGTAGCCTGGACTCACTTTTTCCATCTTCTACTTCCTGACTGTGGTTACAATGTGACCAACTGGTCTCTTGCTTCTTCTGCTATGCATTTTCTACCATGATTGTTGTACTTAC
Organism: Zapus hudsonius; assembly: GCA_004024765.1. NCBI lineage: Eukaryota > Metazoa > Chordata > Mammalia > Rodentia > Dipodidae > Zapus > Zapus hudsonius. The sequence continues at coordinate 5,699 of PVHP010011560.1, read as the reverse complement.
TTTCCCGTTGTCTGGACAAGACACCAGAGCAAAAGCAGCTGATGGGAGGAAAGGGTATATTTTGGCTTATAGTCTCTAGGAGAAGTTTGATCATGGGAGGAGAAGGATGACAAACTCTGGGCATCACATCTTGCCACAGCAGCTGGCAGAAAGCAGCAAGAATGAGCTGAGCTGAGCACTGGCAAGCTGGCTCATAAACCCCAAGATTCCCCTCCAGGGACACACCTACCACAGCAAGGCTCCTCCTCCCAAATCGCCACCATCTGTGAACCAAGTATTCAAAGCACATGAGGCTATAGGAACCATTCACCCACCCCACCACATTTTCTGTCCCTGATCCTCAGAGACTTATGACTATCTCAAGATGCAATATGCATTCAGTCCAACTTTAAAAGTCTCTGTAGTATTAACCAGTCACAGTGCTATTTAAAACTGCAAAGTCCAAAAAGTTTCATCTGAGGCTCAAGACAGTCTCTATCTCTTTTTTTATTTTTTGTTTTTTCGAGGTAGGGTCTCGCTCTAGCCCAGGCTAACCTGGAATTCACTATGTAGTCTCAGGGTGGCCTTGAACTCATGGCGATCCTCCTACCTCTGCCTCCCGAGTGCTGGGATTAAAGGCGAGCCTGTAAAATCAAAACACAAGTCAATAGACAAAATAATATAGAGTAAACATCCCCATTGCAAAAAGAGAGACTGGACCAATGCAGATAGTAAACAAGCAGAGTCAAATATCAAATCCTGCATCTGACACCTTTTATTAAATCTTTGGGATGCTTTCCTGGCAGACCCACCTGAGCTGGAGCTAGAAGCTTTCCTTGGCAGCCATCCCATAGTCCTGGTATCTCCTAAATCCTGGGGTCTCCACTGCAAGCCATGGTTTATCTGCAAAGCTCTATGCCATGCCCCCTCAGGGCCTCTATCAGGGACTGTGGTCCTGCCTCACATTGCCTAGGGACCATCTCCAAAAAGCCACATTGAAAATCCAATGATCCACTCTTTCCTTTATTTGTCATACTTCAAAAACCAGTACCAGGTGGGATATCAAATTTGTTAATCCAAGAATGAGAATCAAGCTGACTTTGAAAAGCAGGAAATTCCTTCAGGATTCTTTCTTCTGGCTCACTCCTTTCAGAGAGAATCAGCACTCCTCCTACTGTCCCAACGCAGGACAGCTGGCCCACTCTCAGTGCTGGTAATCTCTCAAATAACTGCAGCTGAACCGGGCTGCACTCTCCAGTGAGGAACTTTCATTTCTTTCTGTGTCAAGCGTCACATATCCTTCTGCTGCTTTACCTGCCAAACACACCAGCCCATTATCTTAAAATTCAACTTTTCTAAAGTTCTCAGAACACGAGTAGAATGCAGCCAGTCTCTCACACAAACTGCCTCTAGTCCAGTCTTGACAAAGCTCTTTTTCCGCCCCCATATCTGGGCCTCCATAGTCTACACTTCTTTATTCATTTAGATCTTTCAAACTCTGACCAGAGTGGTCCATCAAACTCTGCTCACTGCACTACAGGGCTTCTCTAGTCCACAGTTCAAAATCTTTCCATTTTCCTCCTGAAAATCAGTTTCAAAAAGTCCAAAAAAGGGGCTGGAGAGATGGCTCAGCAGTTAAGGCACTTGCCTCTGGTACCTAAGGCTGCGGGTTCAATTCCCCAGTACCCACATATGTCAGTCCCACAAGGTGGTGGCCCTGGTGCGCTCTCCCTCTCTCTCTATTTCTCTGCTTGAAAATGAATAAATAAAATATTTTTTAAAAAAGTCCAAAAAACATATAATCAGACTTATTCCAGCCCCACTCCTGGTGCCAATTTTCTGTCATAGTTACTTTCCCATTGCTGGGACAAATCACCTTACCAATCACTTTACTTATGCAGCTAATAAGGGTTTATTGTGGCTGACAGTCTGGAGGGGAAGTTCCATGGTGGCAGAGAAATAATAGCAGAGGCTTGACATCATGTCTTGCACAGCAGCTGGCAGAAAACAGCAAGAGTGAGCCGAACTAACACCGGAAAGCTGTACTAAAAAACCCTAAGGCCCTCCCCCAATGACACTCCTCCCCCAGCAAGGCTCTGTTTCTCAAATTGTTACCAACTAGGCATCAAGTATTCAAAGCACATGATGCTATGGGGGATATTTCACCCAAACAACCACATTCAACGATGGAATGTTTCTACTTGAAACTGGAAGCCAGAACAAACCCTTTCCTTCCTTAAGCTGCTTCCTGTTGGGTATTTGCTCACAGCAATGAGAAAAGTAACTAACACAACATTAGTTCTACATATAGCTTCATATTTTGTGCAAATACAACAAATATCCTGTCCCTGAAGCTAGACAAGCATGCTTTCCTAGTAAGCTGGCGTGGAGAGAGGCATGGGTTCAGAATGCTCCCTAGAGGTTCCCATGCTCCCGTGGCACTGAGTCTTCCCTGCTGCTCCCTGCCCAGCTCTGTCCGCAGTATGAGGGCTGCAGGCACATGTTGATGACTTCTCTCTGCACATCCCAAGTTCTCCACACCCATGACTGCTGGTCAGGCTTGGCAGAGATCACACAGTGATGTACTCCCAACTCCAGAGCAGATGCCTGTGGTGGGGTCCTCATGGGCTCTGGGGAATGTCAGGAAACATGGTCTGAGAGAGGGCTCAGTCTTGTAGGAGGCATGTTTCTTTGGTCATCTGTGGGGTGAGGAGCATGTGAAGGGAAGCTAGAGCAGACTCCTACGGGCAAGGCTAAGCAGGTCCCTTTGGCTCAGGTCTGAGGTTGCTGCTGCTACCATTAGACATTACTGGGAAGCTTTTCAGAAGCTTCTATATCTACCTCACACATACACATGAGAGTCCAAAGCCAAAATAAAAGTATTTAAAAACAAGCTTCTTGATGGCAGGGGAGAAAGCTCAGTCAGTAAGAGCACTTGCTGTGTAAGCATGAGGACCTGAGTGGACTCCAGCACCCATGGAAAAAGCTGGGCACAGAGCTAGGGAAATGGCTCAATGGCTAAATATTCTTGCTTGCAGAGCCTGATAGCCTGGATTCAGTTCCCCAGCACCTAGGTAAAGCCAGATGTAAGTTTGCAGAAGCAAGAGACTCTGGCATGCACACACACACACGTATGTGTGTGTAAATATATATATATATATATATATATATATATATATATATATATATATATATATATATACTATATTTTATTTTTTTATTTGAGAAAGAGAGACAAAGAAAGACAGGGAGAGTATGGTGTGCCAGGCCTCTTATCACTATCAACCAACTCAAGACACATGCACCACCTTGGGCATCCAGCTTTACCTGGGTACTAGGGAATCAAGCCTGGGCTATCAGGGTTTGAAAGTGAGTGCCTTAACCACTGAGCAACCTCTCCAGCCCATATATATATATATATATATACATATATATATATATACATATATATATACATATATATTTAAATATAAATTTATTGTCCATAACGAGTTACATTATTTAGTGGGCAAACCATGAGTTGTTATCCCAAATTCTCCAATTCCCCCCCTCCTCCTCCCTGATCAGTTGGATATCCTCCTCCATGGGCTGCCATAAATATATATTTTAAAATGCTGGACATGGCATGCATGATGTAACCTCAGACCTGAGGGAGGTGGAGACAGGAGGATTACTGGGGCTCCCTGGTCAGCCAGTCTAGCAAAACCAAAACAAAACCAAAAACAACGGGGAGCATTTATAGTCATTTCTAGTGGCTAAGGCTACGACCATGTCAGTGCAAAATAAAGATGGGATTATAACATTGCTTCATTTTCTCCCATGACCATTGCCAAGTCTACTCTGTAATGGACATTTGTATTTATTGCCTGTCTCTTCCCACTAAATTATAAAGTTTGCAAAGCTGGGGAGTTGGAGATCTGTTTCATTTACTTATATATCCCAAGTAAGTGCTGTGTTGTGCTCCCAACAGCATCTGGCCCACAGTGCACACTCAATAAAAATTTGTGAATGAGTGAATTTCTCTTCTCCCATCGGCACACATATGTGGGAAACTGAATGTTCCAATGGAAACCCAAACTTGTCCAGACGATTGAGCACCAAACACCAGCACTCCCACCCTCTGCCCCAGTGTACTGGGCTCTCGTGGGTGGTCAGGGAGAGTGCTGGGAGAGTTAAACAGCCTGGGAGAGCTCTTGACCAGCTGGGAGCTGATCAGCCAGGGAACCTGCTGATGGTTTGCCTAGCTAGCTTTTTATTTTCTTTCTTTCTCTCTCTTTCTTTCTTTCTTTCTTTCTTTCTTTCTTTCTTTCTTTCTTTCTTTCTTTCTTTCTTTCTTCCTTCCTTCCTTCCTTCCTTCCTTCCTTCCTTCCTTCCTTCCTTCCTTCCTTCCTTCCTTCCTTCCTTCCTTTCTTTCTTTCTTTCTTTCTTTCTTTCTTTCTTTCTTCCTTCCTTCATTTTTTTTTTTTGGTTTTTCAAACCCAGGCTGACCTGGAATTCATGATGTAGTCTCAGAGTGGCCTCAAACTCACAGCGATCCTCTTATCTCTGCCTCCTGAGTCCTGGGATTAAAGGCTTATTTCTTAAATCTAGTGGAAACCCTCCGCTCTGTGTGGTCACTCTCCTGTGCCCTCTTCTGGGGACAGAAAAGGAGGACAGTGCACTTGTGTTCTAGGGCTGTCATACAAAACTACCATTCATTGAGTGGCTTCCAACAACATAACTGTGTGGTTGGGAGAAGGCTCAGTGGGTAAGAATGCTTGTTACACCAGCATGAGAGCCCGATTCACTCCAAGTTCCATTCCCCAGCACCCATGTAAACAGTTTGCACATGGCTGCACCTGTCTGGATGGGGTGCAGAGACAGGAAACTCACCAGGGCTCACTGGTCAGGAAACTCCTGGTCCAGTGAGACTCCACCTCTCAAGGAAACTGGAAGAGTTCTCCCTGGCTCCTCTGGGCTCCACACATATGTTTATGGGACACACACACACACACACACACACACACACACACACACACACACCCCATATCATTCATGTGCAAAACCTCCAAACAATATTTTCACTGAGTTCTGGAGAACAGAATTCAGGAGTCTAGATGTCCGTAGGACACACATCCTCTGAGATATTGGCAAGGCTCCCTGGTGGCCTAAAGTTTTCCTTGACTTTCATGTCCAACAGTGCGGTAGTATTTGCCCCATTGTCACAACACCACTGTCTCTCTGAGTCAACTTCCCCTTACATAATAGCACCAGCCATGTTGGATTGGGGTCATGACTCAATTTTAAATTGATCACCTCTTTCAAGACTCTCTTTTCAAATCAGAACATATTCTGAAAGAGGGTTAGGATAGCAAATTCTATTTTTTTTTTTTTTGAGGTAGGTTCTCACTCTAGCCCAGGCTGACCTGGAATTCACTATGTAGTTTCAGAGTGGTCTCGAACGCATGATACTTCTACCTCTGCCTCACAAGTGCTAGGATTAAAGGGGTGTGCCACCACACTCAGCAAATTGTGTGTGTGGCACAGGTCAGTCCATAGCAGTGACTGACGATAAGCCATGGAATATTGGACCTGAAGGAATATTTTTCCACTCTATCCTTTTAGCAGAAATATCTCTGAAGAGACCACTCCAATGTCATGAGTGAAATATATTAGTGAAAGTAGAAGAGTTTATTACCCTGGGGTCTGGAGTGGATTTCTCCCCAAAAAGATCTGGCCCC
>PVHP010011559.1:0-44890 GCA_004024765.1 Zapus hudsonius | reverse complement strand
TCACCAAGACAACTCAAAAACTAATCATGGAAAGTTCAAGAATTGAGGTAATTCTTCCAAAAATTTCACAGCTGAAATGTAACACTTTGAGGTTGTTTCTTATGTTGTTGTTGTTTATTTGGGAAGGGGTACTTGTACAAGGTACCGTGAAAATCACTTTTTTTCCAGAGAAAATCACATTTCATTCTAGAAATGAAGCGTCGTGACCACCGAATTGTATTGTCTCAAGAGCTGAATAGCTTGGCAGTCATTAGATTTATTTCAGGTATGAAAAACATCACCATCTCCTCACTCCAGCTCCCTGGAGAAGTACATACATACTAGGATGTGGCAGTTACAGAATGTTCTTCTAAGTTTCTAACCAAACCTAGAAATCAGAAAAGCCAAATTCTAAGGGCTTCCTGAGAACAGAAATAAGAACCTTTTTAATAGCAAGACACAACTGACATTTTTGTATGTAATTTACATATGAATAAAAATTAAAACACATTTTGAAATCATTAAGCAGTTCTAGGGGAAAGTACTCAACTTCACTGTTAGTTTCCACGGGGTAACAACATCCACTTATAAAAAGGGAAGGCCGATTTTGGCTCCTGAGTTCAGATTTATGGAGTCTTGGCTCATGGTGTTTGATCCTGTAACAAGGGGAGGTCATAGTGTTTCATAAAGAAAATCTGCTCACCTCACAGTGGCTGGGAAATGAGTCAGAAGAGGACCAGGATTCCAACATCCCCTTCACCCACCTCTCACTAGCCTTGGCTCTTAAAGGCTTCTCTACCTCTCTGTATTGCATCAGGTTGGGGACTATTCCTGTAACTTGTGAGCTGTTGGTGGGACACCTAGCTGAACTATAGGACAGTGTAACCAAGAATACTAGACATACATAGTCAACACGCCCTGTGTAAGGCTCGTGTATCTCTGTTCTGGTGACGTTTATTTATTCCAATAAGAAAGGATAATAACTGCCCTGAGCCATTGCAGGAACGCACACATTATTTAGAGCCAGACTCTTTTCCTTCTTCTTTGATAAATTGTCTTACTCAGGGACACTTAATAATAGGTTTGGGGATTGTAGTAGTTTGAATGGAACCTGTTCCCTGTTTGTGATTAAGCCTCATACTTGCTTGGGTTCTTTCTGCGCAACAACTAGGAAGCTGACTGCAACAATCTGGCTTTACATAGAGTGTGAGGAATTGAACCCAGGCTAGTCCCCTTAACCACTGAGCAATCTCTCCATCTCATAAAACACATACTATTAATTGTGTTAAATGCTGCAAAGAAAATAAGACAGAAAGAACAAGGAAGTAGGCAGTTAGGGACACTGAAGGACAGGAGAACAGAAAGCTGATGCTGAGCAGCAGGGAGGGCTAGGCCTGCAGAGTGGAGGGCAGGCATGCACTCTTAGAATGGAGAGCGAGCATGCACTCTTAGAATGGAGAGCAGGCATACACCATTGTTAGAATGGAGACCCAAGCTGACCTGGAATTCACTATATAGTCTCAGGGTGGCCTCGAACTCATGGAGATCCTCCCACCTCTGCCTCCAGAGTGCTAGGATTAAAGGCATGTGCCACCATGCCAAGCTCTAACCCAAGTATTTTCTCAAGAAAAATAACACAGTAACACATTGCAGTCTGTTTGGAAAAAAAAAAGGAATGCAAAAAGTACTATTAACCAGTCACAGAAAACAGGCTCTTAAAAGGAATATAAAACAAACTTCCCTTTTTATGCAGAGGAGGGTGATAGGGAGGCAGGAGTGCAGGAAAGAGAATTAGGGAAAACCCAAAATGATCTAAAGAGATGGAGGGACAGATGAAGAAAAAAATGAACATCAAGGGCCTTGTTTCACAAAGACATGTACTGTCACAAATAACTAATTCATCTCAACTAGCATCCAGCTTATTGCTAAAATCAACAGTGCTGTTTCTAAGAATATCCATCTCATGATCTGATTCATTATTTGGTTCTTAATAGTAGCCTCTACTGAAACGGAAATGAAACTATGAATTGAGCATTTTTATTCATGATGTAAAATAAAATTACTTTATCAAGTGTTTTAGCCAAGTGATGACAGGAAAATAAACTGGAATTCACAAGAGTAATATTTCTGACAAATTCGAGATTTCAGCATGCTATGATTTCACGACAACTGAGAGGAGGGGAGGCGTCCTTGGCATAAAACTCACTACTTCCCTTCCAGCCTTCCAGCAAAGGGTCTTGTTCCTGGTACCAGTGACTCAGAGTTACCTTGCTTGTCCCTCCACTGGTGTGAGTCTTGGGTTTCTTCCTTCGGGCCAGATAACACCTGCAACTGAGCCCAGGTCTGTAGATAAGAGGTGGCATTTCTGTAGAAGATTTTGTGGTGATGAAATCTGTGACATCATTATCCCAGCTTTCACTGTGGTTACAGTCCACAAAAAGCTACTATTGTCTTCTTAGATCTGGTTCTTGTAGTGGCTTTGAAAATGCAAACATTACTTTAAAAACATTTTTTTTTTGAGACAGAGTTTTGCTCTAGCCTTGGCAGGCCTGGTATTCGTTATTCTAGCCTTGGGTGGCCTTGAACTTGCAGCAATCCTCCTGCCTCATTCTTCTGAGGGTTAGGATTACAGGTCTGCACCTGGTACTCTATTATTCTTTAGGGACATCAACAAAGCTCAGCCAAGGGGTATTGTGATTTGGGGCAGGATCCAAATTGCCGCCCTGGGACAACTAACCTGTCCTGGGATAACTCACCTGCCGTGGGATAACTCACCTACCATGGGATAACCTGCCATGCTTCTAGCAGGTAGTTGGAATCTGTTTAATACGATTTTGTCTTTTTTAAAAATATTTTTATTCATTGGCAGGCAGAGAGAGAGAGAGAGAGAGAGAGAGAGAGAGAGAGAGAGAGAGAGAGAGAGAGAGAGAGCAAAGGCATGCTAGGGTCTTCTTATCATTACAAATTCCAGACACATTATTTGCCCGGCTCTAGGTGGGTGCTGGGGAATTAAACTCAGGCTGGCAAGCTTTGCCAGTGAGCATCTTTAACCACTGAGCCCGTTTTGCCATTTCAATACAGAGAAATGGTGGGGAAAGTGGGCAGGGCAACCGTGAGCACAGATGCCCCATTTTACTTGGACTGGAACCATACGCCTGCTCAGACTCAGCACAGCCGGCTGGGGTAGAAAAGTTTAGGAATTATATTCAAACTGAGTCCAATCCCCCCTCCACAGTCATGTGTACCACCGCCTCTGTATAGAGTTTCTCCTCCCCACTGTCTGCTACTGCTTTTTGTTGTTCCAGAAAGAGTCACAAGTAGCCTACGCTTGCCACAATGCAGCTGAAGATGGCCTTGAATTCCAGCCTCTGTCTCCCAAGTACGGGCATTACACATCTGAGCCAGCATGATGGCTTGGATTATTTTGCTTGTTTTCTGTTTTTCTTTTGTTGTTGTTGTTTTAAGACAGTATCTCCTGGGTAGCCCACGCTGGTCTTGAACTCCCAAATCTCCTGCCTCTCAGACTTTGGAGGGCGAGGATTACAGGAATGTTTCCACCAGCAGCTGAATACTCAGTTGTGATTTGGTTTGATGAGGTATGGCTTGGTCTTGACCTCTCTATTTAGCAGAGGATAACCTTGAACCCTTGTTCTTCCTGCCTCGACATCCTGCTAGGATTCAAGACAAGGACCAGCTCTATATTCCCCTGAAAGGCACATCTCTTTCCTGGTTTAGGCCGTTCCACAGTACTTCTTGGAGGTCAGCTAATTCTTGTACTTTCTTTCCTCTATGAAGGACACACAGTTTTCCTTCCATGTGTTCATTAATATTGATAAATACTCCTTCCTTCTGGCAGAGTCTGAGCATCTGGACAAAATCTATACCAAAATCTTGCAACATTTTTTGGTGGGGTCTCCCTTTGGTTCTAATGCATTTATCAAATTCCCCCAGATTTTATATCTCCTGTACTTTCCCTTCTATCCTTTCTTTCTGATTTACCAACCCAGAAAATTCTTTGGGTTTTTTAAGGACACAGTCAAACAGTGTCTTGTTGCAGAAGGGGGAGACAGTTAAAGCTAGGAAGTAGATGTCTCCTCTGGAGGTGACCACCACTCCTTTCCACGGGGACAAAGAGGCTGAGGAAGGTTGGGGGGTGGTGAGTAGACTTCCATCGTAAAGCTGTGGAAAATGAAGAGAAAGAAAAAGGGGGGCTGCAGACCCCCTCGGCACCTGCTAGCTATTATACATACAGATCCTGTTACAAAACCTTGGCAGGCTAGATGGTAAAAGAGCTCTGTCAGGACAGGGAAGTGGCAGGTATGAACTTGGCCTTCCTGGTTTGTGGCTCCTCCTTCCTGAATTCCCAGCTCATCAAACCAGTTGGCAAGAAGGTTCGCCAGGCATGGGCGGTGGAAGCAGCAGGATGAGTTGAAGAGCCACCAGGGAAGGCAGGCTCTGTTGACAAAGTTGGGCCTGCCTTCCAGAGTGGTTTGGGGATTTACATTTTGTTCTGGCTTTTCTTTTATCAAGTGTGCCCCGGAGGCTTCCTGAGGGGACCTGCATGTACCTGGCTAGATGGTATGTTTGTGACAGGGATGCAAAGGCTTTGAGTTTTGTAGGATCCTTCCTAAGAGGAATGCTCACATGGGTTAATTCCCTCCTGTAAGCTTTAGAACATGACAGACCCAGTTTCTACACTGGCTGTGTAGACCACAGGCACATGACTTGTTGCATTTAAAAGCACATATAATATAATAAATATGTGCATATAATAAATACTCCAGAAATGTCATCGTATGTCACTAATGTGACTACCAGTGTTGACAGTTGGAAATATTTGTGAATGAGGAAAGGACAGCTACTACCCAGGGGAAAGGCACAGAAGTCCAGCCATTGGTTTAAGAGGACTAGGACCCTGGCGCTCAGCCTGCAAGAGAGCTCCACACCCCCAGCTGGAGAGCCATCATGCCTGGGATGCCAGTCCTGTGGGCAGCAGACACTCGAGAATCACTGGGATTCACTGCTCAGCCAATTGGACCAGAAATGGTAGGGCTGAGTTCACTGAGAGACTCCATCTCACAGAAACCCAGGGATGAGCAATAGAACACCTGCATTATTCTCTGTCCGCCATATGCATGGTGGTGGTGGAGGGAGGGCAGCATCTGCACACGCCCCCTCCTCCAAAGGAATTGTCCTCTAAACCAAAACCCTCCAAAGCAGTAAAAGCATCCCAGCCTCTCCCTGCACAGCTCCAGCCTCCCACTGCCCGGTGACCACTTCTGCTGGGCAGTCACTAGCAAGTGCCAGGTGGTGGGGGTAAGCAGGAGCATTTAAAGAACACCTTGAAAGAAATAAAATAGGACTGGAGAGGTGGCTCTGTCGTTAAAGGCACTTAATGCAAAGCTTGACTGCCCCAGTTCGGTTCCCAGCACCCACTTAAAGCCAGCTGCACAAAGGGGCACAAGTGTCTGAAGCTTGTTTGCAGTGGCAGGAGGCTTACCCATTCTCTTTCTCTCTTTCCTTGAAAATATATAATAATAATAAAATGTAATAAAAAATAAAATGTAATAAACCTCAAGGCAGACAGGAAAAACCAGCAATGGACTTGAAGTGACTTCTGAATTATAATATTCCTTGATGGAAGCAGAGGGGGATAGGGATATGGGGTGGGGGGGTATTCTGATTCTGAGCTTGACCTTGCTTACCCCCCCCCCCAGCTCAGAGCTGCAGGACCCCCCCCCCCCAAGCCACTCAGCCTGGAGCTGGGACTTAAAGAACAATCAACTTGGGGACCTAGTTATTTATTTAGTTGTTGTTTTTTTTTTCTCAAAATCCCCGGCTTGGAGCCTCTCTTTTAAGATTTCATCACGTGAGTTGCTCAAACTTTTCAGAGCCAGTCCCAGGCCTGCGGTCCCCAGCACCAGGGTGGTTTTTAGGGTTTTCTTTCTTTCTAATTTCCCTGCTTTTACATTTTTTTTTATAATAGTTGATTTTTTTTTTCTCCAGAAAAGGGACTGTTAAAAAGAACCTATTTCATTTCCACTTCCCATCACCGCGATTTCCACATGGATGTGACGTGGAGAGGAGCTTCCGAAATGTCCAGGTGACTCACGCGGGGGACACCCGGGGGGCGGGGCTGGGGTGGATGGGCGGGGCGGGAGGGCGGGGCTGGGGTGGGTGGGCGGGGCGAGACCGGGCGGGGAGCAGGCTCCCGCGCGCCCTCTGCCGGCCGAGCCCCGCCCCGCCCCGCGCGGCGCTCCCGAGCGTCCCCGGGGTCACGTGACTGGAAAGTCCCCGAGCGCGCTGGAAATCCCCGGCTCGCTGGTACAACTGAAAGGCAAAAAAAGGGAAGTGGCCAGAGTGCAGCGGGCCGGCGGGAGGAGCGGAGCGGCGCGGGCCCGGGGCCGCGGGAGGGAGGGGGCGGAGCGGAGCGACAGCCAGCGAGCCGGCGAGCGAGGCGGCGGGGCCGTGCACACACCCCCGGGCGGGCTGCCGTCGGTCCATGGAGCACCGCCTGGGCCGGACCCCCATCCGGACGGCCGCCGGCCCGCAGTGACCGGCGCCCGGGCCGCGGAGGTGAGCGAGCGCCCGGGGCGGGGGGCGGGCGGCGGGCGGCTGCGGCTCTGCAGCCCCGGGCGGAGCGCCGCTCTGCTGGACCTGAAGTCAGCTTGGCAGATGTGTCTCCAGATGTGCCTCTGGGACCGTGCAGATGGCGTGGAAGCTGCAGCTGCGTGCGCGCGGGTGGGCGGGGCGGGGGTCCCGGGAGTGTATATATATATATGTATATATATATATATACACACACACATATATATACATATATATGTATATGTATATATATGTATGTATGTGTATGTATGTATGTGTGTATGTGTATGTATGTATATGCATATGTGTATGTATATGTGTATATGTATATGTGTGTATGCATGTGTGTATGTGTATGTATGTGTGCATGTATGTCCATTTATATGTATGCATATGTCTTTGTAACACACGCTCTGCACGTAGACCCTGCAGTAGTGCTGAGGGTTCATTCAACATTTTATGCAAGACTTGCCCAAAGGGGAGGGGGATGCGTGTCTCAGGGACCCCCCCATGTGACTTCTGTCATCACCGAACCTCTCTGGGGACAGCTTCCACAGATAGGGTCATCTGCAGCGAGGTGGGTCGCCTTCCCAACTTGCAGCAGCAGAAGAAAAGTTTGCATGTGTGAGTGTGTTTGACCTGCTTCTGGGGCTTCTGCAGGTCTCTGCTCCAGAGCCTTGGTTGTCCCCACATCCTGCCACCTGGCCTGGCAGGAAAGCAGTGGCATTCAGTAAGCTCATCTCTCTCTCTCTCTCTCTCTCTCTCTCTCTCTCTCTCTCTCTCTCTCTCTCTCTCTCTCTCTCTCTCTGCCCACTTTGATCCCCACGCAGGGGGGTCTCAGGACTGTATTAAGGGATGATCACTGTTAGTCTTCTGCACTCTTGCTGTAGCCAGTTAATGCTCCATTCTCATCGTCTCATGTGCATCTTGGAGTTTTTACAGTTCTTTGTACAGTTTTTGGGCAGGTACTTCCCAACAGTTGCCTGAGGTATTTGTTGATAAATAATACTTAAGTTTCCACATCGCAGACAGAAATGTCTGTTCAGAGTGGAAAAATCAAATGAGCGAGAAAGACTTTGATGAGTAAATTCTGTAGAATCTTACTGATCCTTTGACAAAAATTGGGAAATTCTGTCTTTAAGGTAGTGAGATAACAAATAGAAAAAAAAATATTAAGGGTAATACCGTACTTTTTAGCCCTTAAGGACTGTATAATCATATATCAGGAAAATTCATTCTGTAAGTGTGAGCAGGGCATGAACTGGAAAGCAAGGCAGGTTTTGATTGGGTTTAAAAAGAGACTTTTGCAGGCTATGCAAGGCGACATATGGGTGAAATCATACTGAGCTCTCAAATACTGATATTTGCATGTCTTGCATATAGTCTACAGCCCTCCCTCCCCAACTTAGATCTTTGCTGAAAGATCTTTAAGGTCCAGAGAAGAAGCAGGCAGAACAACAGGAAAAAGCACCACTGCTCAGTCTGTATCTTCCTGCTGTTTGGTTTTGAGTGCCACAAGCACCCTGTCCCAGAGGTGCTGTTACAGGACTAGAGAGGGGCCGCAGGTCCAGGAAGACCTGGCTTCTAGGTGAGGTTCAACCCTTGCAGGGCCTGGACTTGGGAACCTGTACCTGCATTGCTTTAGCTCTGGTTCTGTTGGTTGTGTGATTTCAAGGATGGGAATAAAGTCATCTTTGATTTTAGTTCTTGCATTGGCCTTGGCCTGCAGTAGGTGGTCTGGCCATTCTTGTTGCCTGAGTGCATGGATGGTTTTATGGAAGAGACTTTTCCTGCACCACCCAGGAGAAGCGTGTGGTAGTGTGTTACCATTGTGTCCATATTCCTGCTAAGATTTTGCCCAATTGCAATGTAGGGAATATCTGACATCAGACCCAAAAAATCTCTTCTCCCAGGCATGACCCAGCAATCAGATTAAGAACGCCAGTGCGTATCCCTGGAAGCACCTTCAGGGGCTTCTAGTTTGCGACTTCCATTCTTCAAGGGGGACAAAAGAATTGAGACCCCCTTGTTGCTGGCTTACAAGAGCCTGAACCCACCCTAGTGTGACTCTCTTAATAAACTCTTCTTGCATAGGTGGAAGGGAACATCTCTCTTACTTGGCAGTTAGTGCAGGTGTAGTTAAGTACTGCTGTGAAGCTTCCCAGGGAGCTCTGGAATCATCATTGTCTTCTTGGAAATTAGGACATGTGTGCCGGATACACTATTAAGGAGCTCTGAAGCCGAGTGGGCTCTCAGCATTGCTCCACACTGGAGCCATCTCTCTATACACCCATGCCACACCGTTGCCATGGTAATTGTGCTGAGCTTTGTCTCAACCTTTACTGCATTTGACCCGAGTGGTCAGCTGGCTGGGACATCTTTCCTGTTTGCTTCCAGATTTCATTTCCTCCACCTTTGATTAGGGGGGGGGGGCTTACTTGGAGAAGGACAGGGGGACGTGTATCTGACCACTGGTACCTGGAGGGCCATGATAAAATGTGGTTGCTGCTTGGCTGGAAGGTGTGGGGCTTCCAGTGTCTGTTGTGGGAGGTGCACCCTATAATATTCTGTTATAACTGCTCATTTTCCCCAAGCTGAGAAATTCAGTGTCGTGACTCTGAAGGAAAGAGAGTTGACAGTTTGCTCTTACCTAGACATAGGCTTCATTGTTCATTATTAGGCAATTTGGAGTTGACTATAAATATACTGTGATAAACTTTTGGAATCATCTCCTTATCTTTTTTGGGGGGTGGGAGCTAAAAAGCAAACTTTAAGCAGCAGTTAGTGTCACTTAGGGTTGTCCATGAAATATTTGCATCGGGAGTGTTTGAAAGATCTCTTGAGCAAGGGTTGAATGGGGGTGGCCTTTGGGAACAAGCTAGATTTGACAGGATTCTGGTGCACCCTTAACTGGAGGCAGGGCTTCTGGAACCCAGCACGGTGTAGAGTGGCATCTGAGTGCAGTGGGAACTGAGGTGGCTTTGTGGAGCTTCCTGTCTGTCACTGACAGACTGGCCTGGCTCCCTGACAAACGTTACTGAAAACAGGGGTCATTCCCCTCCTCCTCAGTACCCACTCTCCGCCTTCCCTCTCTTGTTTAGGCTAATCTTTTAAAAGTGATGTAACTTAAAACAGTCCAGTGTGAGCTAATCTTTGGGGCCGGCTAGGATCCTGGGAGTAGAGGTGACTAAGATCTTTTGCTGACAGATTAGGGTAATGACAAGATCAAACACTGGGGTTTCCTGCAGACAGGTATATGGGAGTAGTGTCGAAGGCAGGCTAACGGAATGGGCTTTTCCCCCTCCTCTTCAGGCCCTGTCGAGCACCATGGCAGAACAGCTCCTTCCTCAGGCCCTGTATTTGAGCAACATGCGAAAAGCTGTGAAGATAAGAGAGAGAACTCCAGAAGACTTTTTAAAGCCCACCAATGGGATCATTCATCATTTTAAAACCATGCACCGATACACGCTGGAAATGTTCAGGACTTGTCAGTTTTGCCCACAGTTTCGGGAGATCATCCACAAGGCTCTTATTGACAGGAACATCCAGGCTTCCCTGGAAAGCCAGAAGAAGCTCAATTGGTGTCGTGAGGTCAGGAAGCTCATGGCGCTGAAAACCAACGGTAAGATTAGTTCTGATGTTTCTGTTATCTGGATGATGGCTCTGGTGGAGCTGGCTCCCCATTCCTGAAGTTTTAATAGCTCTTTTAATAGACACTTCAGTATGGAAACTCTAGAAGGGTGATGGTTGCTATGATGCAGAATTTCACTAGATATATCCCTGAGCTGACCTAGAACTTGGGATCTTCCTGAGTGCTGGGCTGATGGGCTGATAGGTATAAATCATCATGTCCTGCTCCTTGAATTTGATTTTATTAAGGATGTGTCTAAGTGTGTGTATTAGAGGAGAGAAGGCCTGGAGGATTGTGGGATGCATTCTAAACAGCCTGCCCCAGTTAGGTGATTAACACTTCTAATTCTTGCATCCATTTAATCATCTATTGAGTGACCTTCCTTGGCCAGTGTGGAAATAATTTTAAAGGTTTTAAGTTCAAAAGGAAAGCATGGTGTGAAAACTGCTGTCAGAGTTGTTCCCAGTGTCATTAGCAAATGTGTGTTGTGTCCTGCACTTCTTGAGTTGGTGGGGTAACAAGTGAATAGTTCTTAAGGACAGAGAGGCTTTTCATGTCTCTGCTTCCCTTATCTAGGTTCTGGGGCATAGATAGCATTCTGCATTGTTGTTTGCATTTAATTAAGTGATGTCTAGAAGTAGATAATTACATTGTCAGGAAAGGGCTTCCGTATCTATCACATCACAGAGTCAAATATTGAGATTTTTGAAGCAGGTTTTAGACTCTGCTTCTTTACTTTTAGGAGCTCCCATTGCCGAATCTCTTTCTATTCTGTGCCTTTTTGCCTAATGGCCCGCTACCTCTCATAGCTCTTTCCTAGTCCAAGCTTTTTGGTTATCATTTCCTTTGAGCAAGAATATGTATATTAACAGAAACATCCAATGATATTGATTCATGAAGGTATAAAACTCTGTCTCTGGGATATATATATATTTATTACAGTAAGTAAAGAGATTGTACAGGATTAATGCAGTGCTTATTGTCTAGGTAAGAATACTAATCTCAGGTCCTTCTCTCAGTGACTGCCCTCTCCTGGTCAAAATAATACTTCCAAGAGTAGAAAATCCTTGTTGGCAGGGATACTGGTGAGAACATTAACTTAATAACTTAATTGGCATATTAACTTTGGCTGTTCTTGACTTGAGTAACTCAGTGATCAGTGCATGTGGGGTTTTGTTTGTTTTGATCCTGGGACTATTGTATATCACCTCAACATCTTGACTATATTTATGAAGCTTAGACTTAGAAATAGACAAGAGAAACCTGGAGATGCTTCTGTCTTTATCATTGTTCTTGGCATTAAATCAAGTGATGCAGAGCAGTAGATAATTATGTTAACTTGTCAGCAAGGGGCTTACATGCCTGACAGTTTGTGGTTTTAACTGTGTCCTATTTTGCTACAAAAAAGATGGAGTTGAGAGAATTAGAAATGAGGTAGAAAAGGAAAAAAAAAACCAACAACCTTGTTACCATTAACAGAATTAACAGACATTATATAATAAACCTTAAAAGGGAAATATTTCATTGAGAAAAAAGCTATATAAATATCAAACACTGCAGTTGTCACACTACAAATTAAACTATAAATGCAGATGTATTTTGGAAACATGGGAAATAGGGGTTTTTAGGCTCAGGATCCTGATGTACTTTGCTTGGAAGAAAACTTCTTAAAATTATGAAAAAGGAAAGAATGACATTTAGGGGAGGAGGAAACATGTCTTCTTTTGTTTGATTTTTATAGCGCCTTTCCTTTCCTTTTAAACTCCTTCCCCCTCCAGGAGGTTCCTTCAAAGGCAGAGGTCTATTTGGGGAGGGGGTGATTCACAGGTTTGCATTTAAGGATATGAGACTGTGGTGAATGAGGAAGGGAGGAGGTGGAATCAAATTGAAACTTCATGAAAATTCCAGCGTCTATTGGCTGCTGCCATTTCGCTTGTATAATGAGTAGCCCTATTCCAGCTCAGCCTGGCCACACCCACTTGGAAAGTCCAGGGTGCAGTTCGCAGTTTAAATGTCTACACACCAGAACAAAACGTACAATAGCTGTTGCTCAATTGCTAGTCAAATATCTTAGTGCTGGGGAATTCCAGATGTTACTTAGGGAATTTTATACTCGCGCATCTCAATAAAGAACTGAAAGTAAGCACAAGAAGAAGAAAAAAGTCTTATCTTTGCTCTAGATTTTGCAAAGGGGAAATTTCAACAGAATATGCCGTCATTGCCACACTTCAGCCGAGACACTAGGTTCATTGGTTCAGCGAGCTGTTTGAAGTGGGTTAGTTGAAGGGATCCTGGCTGTAGATACGGACTTGACAGATTTGTGTTGTTGTTTACAGTTGGACTGTGATAGCCATTTGATAAAATTTCAAATAGTTGTATTGCCTTACTTGTAGAATCATGTAAGAAAAGTTTAACTTTGACAAAAAATATTTAAACTCTTAGGCAATCTCCAAAGGAAAATAAGGAGTTAACTTATTTTATATGAAACCTTCCCCCTGACTTGATTATTGTTTAGGGGTTAAAAAAGAATGTAATCTTGAACTGGAGATGCAATGCAATGGCAGAGCCTTTGCCTGGCATGTATCAGGTTCTGGGTTCAATGCCAAAGACTGACATTTTATATAAATCAATTAATGCAGTTGGTTGAATTGTTACATCTAACCTAGAAAATTCATAGATTAATCAAAGAAAATTAGAAATCTATTTCTCAAAATGCCAATCTAAAACACTGGATTATTTTTAAATGTTAACACCTGAGTACTTTTAAGTTTGATAACTTTAATATATGAACATATTACAAATTGGCCATATTGCCATCGGATTCCCTTGTGTCACCTCTAATTTATTTTTCTTTGAGACAGGGTCTCATGTAGTTCAGACTGCCCTGGGACTTGGTATATAGTCAAGAATGGTCTTTCATTTCTGATTCTCCTGCCTCCACCTCCCAAGGGCTAGGATTGCAGGCATGTGCCACCACACCTGGTATGTGTGGTACTGGGGACCACACCCAGGGCCTCTTGCATGCTGAGCAAGCACTCTGCCAAGTGAACTGTATCCCCTCCCCTTATTTTTTAGATTTTATTTTTACTTTTTTGAGACAGTTTCATGCTATGGAGCCCTGGCTGGCTTGGTACTTGGTATAGTCCAGGCTAGCCTCAAACTCATGGCCATCCTCCTGCCTCAGCCTCCCCAGGGCTGGGATTCCACACGAGTCCCACCTTGCCCACTCTGGTAAAGGTCTTTACAGTTGCTCACAAGCATGCTCATATGATGCATTTAGGGAAGGGGGCAGGGTCAGCAGGCTGCAGGTCATTTGATATTGTCAACCTACTTTACAAGCCCTGAGAGGAAACTCCCAGGTCCCCAAAGCTAAAGTGGAATGACCAAGTCATTTATCACTGAGTCATAGCATAGCCAGACCATCCCTGTCGAGTAAGCTGAGTCATGCCTGCTTCCTGGTTTGTGCATGTTGCCCTGGCTATGAAAGCCTTCCTTAAATAAGGCTAGAGAGCAGGAGAGCCCGGGCTTTTGCCTACAAACCAAGGGCTTTTACAAAGACAGGACTGTAGAGACCATAAGGACATGGAGGCCTTAAGGAACCGCTCCTGTGGTCACCTAAACCAGTTAGAAGCAGAGTTGGGCTCTAACTAAGTTCTTTGGCTGTCTCATTCCTTTTCTCTGTTGGTACCACGGCTGCCAGCATGTTGGGAAATGTTATCAGCTTGTCCTTGACTAAGAAACCATCTAGCTCCCCATGATGGTAGTGAGGCTAGTTTATCCAGAAAATCTCTGCAGGGCCTTCTCCGCTGGCCAGTTGGTCCTCATGAGGCTCTCTTCTGTCCCCAGGTGATGGAAATTGCCTCATGCATGCCGCTTGTCAGTACATGTGGGGTGTTCAGGATACGGACTTGGTCCTGAGGAAGGCCCTCTGCAGCACGCTCAAGGAGACGGACACACGGAACTTTAAATTCCGCTGGCAGCTGGAGTCTCTGAAATCTCAGGAATTTGTGGAAACAGGACTCTGCTATGACACTCGGGTATGTTTGGTTCCTGTGCGGTGGCTCGAGGTGGATGAGGGTGCTCTGCCAGCCCCTGTCCCCTGAGAAGCATAGCAATGCACACTCAATAGGAAACATCGGCAGCTTTCTGTGGAACTACTCTGAGGCTTTTCCCACTGCTCAGTGCCATTGGGCAACAGATTCCCAAGTGTGCCTTCCAACCATGGCCCTTCCTCGGGCATTTCTATCAGCTTTGATTTGGATGCCCCTGGCAAGCCTGGCTAAGCCAGCCACCCGAGTGAAGAATGAATGCCATCATTCTCCAGCCCAATTGGGGATCCCTCATGAGGGATTTCTTTTATTTTTTGGTTTTTGAAAGCAAGTGCTGTCTCTGACCTTCCTCAGTTTTGCGTTTGCCTTGTAGTAGACCAAAGTAAAGGAAGAACGCAAAACTGGGGAAAGGATGATTATTTGAATGAAGATTTCCGGAAGGGGGAAAAATCAGTTGAGTTCTGGAAGTGCAGCTTAGTGTGGGGGTGGCTTGTTTCTGCACACTACATCCCAACTTCCCCCTTGTGTCCTCCCTCAACTAGAACTGGAATGAGGAATGGGACAACCTGGTGAAGATGGCGTCCACAGACAGCCCTGCGGCCCGAAGTGGACTTCAGTACAATTCCCTGGAAGAGATCCACATCTTTGTCCTCAGCAACATCCTCAGGAGACCGATCATTGTCATTTCAGGTGAGATGCCTCTGATCATTTATCAGTGTCATTGAACTCATTGGCTCTGAGGGGAGGGAAGCCCACACTTCCAGAGCTATAGGTACCAGTGGCGGGAATTACATGCAAGTCACCTGAGCCTTACTTTTTTTTCTCTTTCCTTAAACAGATAAAATGCTAAGAAGTTTGGAATCGGGTTCCAATTTTGCCCCTTTGAAAGTTGGTGGAATTTACTTGCCTCTCCACTGGCCTGCTCAGGAATGCTACAGACACCCCATTGTACTCGGCTATGACAGCCAACACTTTGTGCCCCTGGTGACCCTGAAGGACAGTGGGCCTGGTAAGAAAACAATATCAGTTCACATTCATGACCTGGAATAATAGGACTTATTTATTTGTTCCCAAATGTGATCATCTTACTTAAGCATGTTATTTTAATTTAAATATATTGTTCTGTCATTTGCTTAGTATACATTGGCCATCCCTTGTCTGAAATGCTTGGGACCAACAATGTTTGCCGGTGTCAGACTTTTTCAAAATTTTTAATGCTTACATAGACATTACCTGTGGAGCATCCCTAATCCAAAATCTAAAATGCGCCAAAACTCACCTAAAAGCCGCATATTTGGGAACATTTCAGATTTGGAATTTTTCAGATTAGAGTCATGCAACCTGAAACAATGTTGGAGCGGCAGTAACGACAGTACTTCTATAATTTTGTGTGTGACTTGGGAAGTAGTTCAGCATGCTCATCATAGATAATAGATTCATGTGTGCATATTCCTAGTGCATGACAGATATGGTGCACAGAGCTCTTGGTACAGAGCTTGGTGTGGAGCAGGTAAATGTTTGTCAAGAGATCCTTTAGCATGTTAGCTTCATGTGTAGCAGGCGCTGTGCTAAGTGCTGCAGGTGCAGTATTTCATTGTTTCATGCTCACAGCATCTCTGTTAGATAGAGACATAAGTAGCCTTCTTTTCTAGATGAGGCAGGCTAAAGAGAGGTTAACTTGCCTAATGCCACATAGCTTGATAGTGACAAAGTCAGGATTCAAACTTGGGTCACTTTAACCAGTTCAGATCTATCGTCTCTATTCACAGTAGTAGTTTGCTGTCTGAGTAGCCAGTTAACAAGCAGATGAATTGGTGAAGGAAATGTGATATATCTACACAATGGAGTTTTATTCAGTTATGAAGGGGAATGAAATGATGTCATTTTCAGGATGGAGCGGGAGATAATCATGTTAAATAAAATGGCATCAGAATCAGAAAACTATTTCATTTTCTCTCATGTGAGGAATATAGAATTTTTTTAAAAGGCAAAAGACATGAAAATAGATGGCAGATGACTTGGGAAAAGAAAGGGGATCACTGGGGAAGGAAGGGGGTGAGAGAGGGCAATGCAGAGCAAATATGATCAAAGTATACATTATGTCCATGTATGAAAATGAAGGAAAAAATTCAGGCATTTCTTCTTCCTGTTTCCTAAAAATAAAATCACAGAAGCAATATACTACTTGGAAAACATCTACTTGCTCTAGGCCGGTTAGTATTGTGAACACCTTGGAAACAATATATTTTATGTTACAGTTTAGTGTGTTTTGCTTTAACTTTAGTGTATTTGGGTTTAACTTAGACTAGCCTGATACTCCTAT
Organism: Zapus hudsonius; assembly: GCA_004024765.1. Taxonomy (NCBI): domain Eukaryota; kingdom Metazoa; phylum Chordata; class Mammalia; order Rodentia; family Dipodidae; genus Zapus; species Zapus hudsonius. The sequence continues at coordinate 28,320 of PVHP010011559.1, read as the reverse complement.
AAACTATATGCTTTCTGAATTTTTAAATTTCAGTCATTTTTTATGTTCTTACATGCAATCTTACTTAGTAGACTAAGATCTCATTTATATTCTATATTTTTCCCTCAGAAATCCGAGCTGTTCCACTTGTTAACAGGGACCGAGGAAGATTTGAAGATTTAAAAATTCACTTTTTGACAGATCCTGAAAATGAGATGAAGGAAAAACTCTTAAAGGAGTACTTGATGGTGATAGAGATCCCGGTCCAGGGCTGGGACCACGGTACCACTCATCTGATTAATGCTGCAAAGTAAGTAGCTTGTTTCCGACCATTTGCACTATCATTTATATCTGCCTCATAAGCAGCTGTCCCCCCAGAACTCAACTCGACAGTCCTTTGCAGACAATTTCTGCCCATGTGAAACCAAATGAGTGTTGGGTACATGAGTTAGAAAGAATTATTTGTAAGGAAATTCTAACTTTGGCTTTATATCCAGTTAGTTCCCTGCATATCGGAATTGTAGATCTTAAAAATGGATTCTCACCAAGCATCTTTTTTTTTTAATTATTGAAGTGCATATTAGGAAGCCTAGCAAGTGAATGAGAGAATGAGTTTCTCAAAGTAAAGATCAGCCATTTACAGAAAGTCCGAAGTAAATAGACACTGCAGATGTGCCTGTCTACCTCTGTGACTGGTAGCAGTGAACTTTAGGACAGATGCAAACTTGAAATTAATAGCAACAAAATACAAAACACAAAGTTCCAAAGTAATTTATAGTTCTATGGACAGACCCAAATAGTGTCCTGAATAATGCTTTACCAGAATTTGATTTCCAAGAAGTTAGAAAGTAAAAGTGATTTTTTAAGAATGAGAGGTAGAGTCCCCTTTTTATAAAGGACCTCTCTCTCTCTCTCTCTCTCTCTCTCTCTCTCTCTCTCTCTCTCTCTCTCTCTCTCTCTCTCTCTCTTTCTTTCTGTAGTGCTAGGGGTCAAACCTAGGGCCTCCCACACTAGGTAAATGCTCAAACAATGAGCTGTACACCCAGCCCAAAGACTTCTTTCTTTAGAATTATCTACAGCTGCTTGTGGACCAAAACTGATAAATGAGACTGATCTAGGATTCTTGTAGTTTGTAGAGCTGAGCAAGTGGTCTCACATTTGACTCAAATGCATAAGGAAAAGTGCTGGACCACGTAATGTCATTAGGCCTGCATTTCAGTGATGGTTATGAAGTTGCCATGGTCCACGTTCATCCCAGGAGCTGATGATGTCAAGTGTCATGTTGTATCATCTCTCATTCCTCTGTTTGGTCTTCAGGTTGGATGAAGGTAACCTACCCAAAGAAATCAACCTGGTAGACGATTACTTTGAACTTGCTCAGCACGAGTACAAGAAATGGCAGGAGAATGATGAGCAGGGGAGGAGAGGGGTCCACGGGCAGAGCCCTCTGGAACCTTCCAAGCCCCAGCTGTCACTCATGGATGTAAAGTGTGAAACGCCCAACTGCCCTTTCTTCATGTCCGTGAACACTCAGCCTCTGTGCCACGAATGCTCAGAGAGGCGACGCAAGAGTCAGAACAAACTTCCAAAGCTGACCTCCAAGCCAGGCCCCACCTTCGGGGCCTCTCGGGAAGAGTCCTTTGAGCCTTCAGCCTGGAGTCCTGAGGAGCCAGCTGGGGGGCCTCATTCGGCCCCACCAACAGCACCCAGCCTTTTCCTGTTCAGTGAGACCACCGCTATGAAGTGCAGGAGCCCAGGCTGCCCTTTCACGCTGAACGTGCAGCACAACGGATTCTGTGAACGGTGCCACAGTGCCCGGCAGCTTAATGCCGGCCACACTGCAGACCCCAGCAGGCATTTAGATCCCGGGAAGTGCCAAGCCTGCCTCCAGGATGTCACCCGGACATTTAATGGGATCTGCAGTACTTGCTTCAAAAGGACTACGACAGAGCACTCCTCCTCCGGTCGCGGTTCCAGCATCCTTCCTTCTTGTCACCAGCGCTCCAAGTCTGACCCCTCCCAACTCACCCCGAGTCTCTCCCCAAACTCCTGTCACCGAGCTGGAGATGAAGTCCCCTCTGGCTGCCTTACCCAGGCTTCACGGACTGCAGGGGACAGGACTGGGACAAGCAAGTGCAGAAAAGCTGGCTGCATGTACTTTGGGACTCCGGAAAACAAGGGCTTTTGCACGCTGTGTTTCATCGAGTACAAAGAAAACAAAGGTAAGGGAAGCCATAGATCTCCTAAGCAGCTTCCCAGAAGGGCTTGTGCTCCTGAGCTTCAAAGAAGGAGCTGATCTGAATAGTCAGGCAGAGTGATCATGTCTCACTATGTTTTCCTGCATTATGCACCTGGGGACAGTCATTGAGGTTCTGGTTGCCACGTCTGGTGCTTACCTTATGATGGAAGAATTCCTAGTTACACATGCCCCAAACTAAAAGTGCCTTGTACATAGAGTTTACACTGTAGCCCAGGCTGGCCTGGAACTAAGTGGGTAGCCTAGGTTAGAATACTCCTGGAAACTCCTGCCTGTCAAGTGCTGGGCTTACAGGCATGAGCTGCCACACTTGGCTCTGGGGTTGGCTTTCCTAAGGCCATTCATTGCCTGTCATTGTCAAGACTTCAGTGGCCTCGATGTAAGAGTGTGAACAGCAGGAGTAGCAGGAGAGAGGGAGTCTCTGCTGACAGTATAGGAATCTAGCACGAAAGACAGATGGGTATTTAATCCCTGCTGTTCTGTTCTTGGTTAGGGCTCCATGTTCAAAGTGAGAGATCTGTAAAGTCAAGGATGTTCAGTCATCGTGCTGTTTTGCTCGGCTTGTAAGAGTCCAGTCTCAATTCTCTGCTTCAGGCCATTCTGATCTGTATTTTGGAAAGCTGTCGAGTTCTCAAAGGTTAGCGTCTGCGTGATGACACAGGCGTGGTACTGACCAGCATTGCTCTCTTGTAGATTTTGTCACTGCCTCTGGGAAAGCCAGTTCCACAGCCTCCAGGTTCCAGAACAGCGTCCCGTGCCTGGGGAGGGAGTGCGGCACTCTGGGAAGCACCATGTTTGAAGGATACTGTCAAAAGTGCTTCATTGAAGCTCAGAATCAGAGATTCCATGAAGCTAAGCGGGCAGAAGACACACTGGTAAGACATTTTGCTGCGTCTTCCTGGCTGGATTACTCTATGCCTTCTGTGACAAGCCGGCTTTCCTCCCTGCCAGGTCTGTCTCTCTGTGACATGAGTGTCCTTAGGAACCTAGGAGAAATGTCCCCATATCTGTGGCTCTCCAGAGTGGCAGTACTGCCCTCAATCAGTATGGCCAAAGTGCACTGAGAATTCATGTTGGCACTGGAGAGATGACTCATTGGTTAGGTGCACTTCCTGTGAAAGCAGGAGGCCCCAGGGGGCCTGAGACTACCCAAGTTCAAATCTCCAGATCCCATGTAAACTAGCTGGGTTTGGCTATGTGCACCTGTAACCCCAGTCATGCAGGGGGAGGAAAGCTCTAGGATTAGTTTAAGGAGATCCTGGCTAAAAACAAGACCAGAAGGAGAGTGATGGAGCTAAACTCCCATGGATGCTCCACTCTCCTCCGCTGGCGAGCCTAGGGGCACCACAAGGGCACATATGCACGCATACACCCCCCCACACACAGGCAAAATTTATTTTTAAAAATTCATTTTGAAAAGAAAATAGTCATAGATTAAAACCAGATAGTGATCAGCGATGTGTTTGATTTGTAGGTAAAGCAGACATACATCCTATCGTGAGCTAAGAAGAGCCCAGGGCTCCCAGGGGCCTTCACTTCCAGGCATATCAGAAAAACAAGCAGAGTTATGTCCCAGACTGTGTGCAGAAGGGTGGGGGAGCCATTTAAACAAGCTATTGAATATGGATCCCCAGAGAAAAGTACTGGGTCCAGTTTTCAGCCAGGGTAGGTGCTTCCTCCCAACCTCGCTGGGGTTAGGTCAGCTTTGACTGGAATTGGTGTGGGGGAGGCACATGTTGTCTCCTGCACATGTCTGCCTCCCTCCCACAGGCAGATCAAGTCCTTGGTAGAATCCACCCTATCAGGTGAACTCTCTCGAGAAATGTGAGCCAACACTTCTCTCTGTTCTTCCCACTCAGAGATCGAGCCAACGCAGAGACATACCTGGAACCATCACACAGGGAGCCTCTCGGCCCAAGTGCGCCCGGGCCTCCTGCAAGAACATCCTGGCGTGCCGCAGCGAGGAACTCTGCATGGAGTGCCAGCACCTGAGCCAGAGAGCAGCTTCCACTGCCCGCCGTGACGAGCCCACTGCTGAAGAGCCCCCCAAACAGCGCTGCCGGGCCCCCGCCTGCGATCACTTCGGCAATGCCAAGTGTGGCGGCTACTGCAATGAGTGCTTCCAGTTCAAGCAGATGTACGGCTAAGTGCACCCGTGACTGTCCCAGCAGGAGGACCTGAGCTGCCAGGCAACTTGGTGCTATACTCCAAAACCCTGAGCATCACTGGAGGGCAGGCTTCGAGGGCGTCTGAGCAGGAGAGGCAAGATAAGCTCTTCATCATGCCCGTGACGATCAGATGTGGTACCCAGGAACACCCCCAACTGGCCGGCCTTAGAGCTAAGCTGTGACCGGCTGGCCGTGCATGATGTGAGGTTCAGCCCAAAGCTGCTGCTTCTCTCCTCTGAACAGAGGACTGAGAACATCTTTGCACGTGGAATGCACGCTAGGACCAGTGGCAGCTCCTGTCCCATGTGTCACAACAACTCCATCATCGTGACAAGCAGGGAAAGTCAGGTGGGTTGAGAGGCCTGGGGCCACCATTCTACTGCCGGAAGCCTTTCTCGGAGGTGGAAAGCTGAGTCTTCAGGACACCAAGGTCCTCTGCAAGAAGCTCACAGAAGCTCAGGGAACATGGACATTGTCTGGTTCGTTTTCAAGGTTCTGTGAGAAAGCAGAACTGCACACGGACTGAGATCGTGAGGCTGCTGAGACTGGACATGTTTACATGGAGAGAAAATGAGCTGCTCTTAACAGGACACACCTTCTGAACAGCGGAACCTTCCAGTGGGAAGACATGTAACCCGACGTTACCTTCCTCTTCACTGTAGAGGGGATCTTGAACTGGGGTGTATGTCAAAGTGTGTACATATAGCACATGCCCTTATATGATGTATGAGGGATTATTTTTTAATGTTGAAGTGATGCCCTGACCTATTTTCTGGTTGTTGGGGCAGCCCTCTGTGTACACAGCTTATGACGTGAACTCAACAAGCTACCTTCTTGAAGGGAGCTCTCCGTGTCCTTTATTTATTATAGACGTCAGAATTATTTAAATGAAGATTTTCTTGAAAAATGCTGCAGTATCTTCTTGGCTGACCCATTTGCTTTGGGTCCCGTTCCAGAACCGAGCAAGCTCCTGACCACAGTGGGGAGACAGCCTCTTGGCTTACTTTGCTTGTATTCTCCCTAGGAAAGGAGGATTTGCTTGATGGGTTATCTAGTGGAATTCATGCTTCTTCTAAAACTCTGGCTGTGTGCTAAGAAACTGATGTGTGTTTTCTGTAAGTGTTTCTAGTATCCTACCTCCTTGGGAAGAAGATGGAGAGGGAGCTGGGGATAAGACTTCGGAGGGACACAGGGAAATATGTGGCCTTTCAGAATGGTTTTGCTAGCTGGTCAGTGTTGTATCCTTGGGGTGCGGAGTGACAACTCAGCCTTTGACAGCAAAACCCAGTAGTTATGAGAATGAGGAAGTTTCTGTCTGTCATTGGCCTGTGTTTTCTCTGTGTGCTTTGTGTTAATGTCAAGCTTGACAGAGGGGGAGAAAAGAAAGAAAGAAAGGAGGGAAACATGTTTTCCAGAGGTAAAGGCTGCCATTTGGGGATTCTGACATAGGACCTGAAAATATTTGTGATACATAACTCCACAGAGCCTTTCCTCATGTTATCTGAACATGTCTTTTTTCCCTGACTTCAGTCTTTTCATTTCTTTCCAAAGACGTCAACTACTTCGATGTTTTCATCGAGTTCTTTCAAAGTTAATACTCTTATATTGTGTGTCTATCAATATGATATCATTCTTAATGTGAAACAGAATTATTTATACTTATTATAGAAATATTTGAAATTTGCACATTTAGTTGTCCTTCCTAGAATTCTATCATTGTCAAATTTCCCTAAAGAAATGTAACTTTTCATAAGTGTCAATAATAATAAAAAATAAATTATTTAAGAACAAATTTTGATGTTTTCTGTGGATGAATGCTGGACAAAGATGGGCTCAAGTGTGAAGTCTGTTTCCCACACACCTCTTTGATATATGCTAGGGGAAGGGCCGGTCTCTTCGCTGTTGGGGAGAGAGGCAGTTCTTAAAGAATACTCAGCGGATGAGAGTAAGACCATGTACACAAGCACGGGTCTTTGGGGGCAGAAGCTCCCATCCTCCCCAACACACCCACTCAGGCAAGACTTGAGGTCTCCTCTGGAGACTCCTGCCATAAGCCTTCATGAGGCGGAGAAAGCAAGAGATTAAGGCGGGAGAGTGATAAGGAAAAGAGAAATTGGCAGAGAGGCAGGAAGATGTGTAAGATTCCTGGGTGAAACAGGGCAGGTGACCTGGCTAAGATAATAACTGGAAAGTTATAAACTCACTGGGTCTGTTCAACTTTCACACACACCAAAACAATCAATGAAGATTTCTGTGACCCCAAAATGTAGGAGACTCTCCCCAGCAGTAACCATATACTCAACTCTGCAGTTTAGTCCTTTAATTCAGTTCTGACACTGTCTACCTGAAGATGGCATCAGAGGGGGCTCTTTCACTGTCTAGAAATGATTTCCAAAGTCACCACCTTAGATTTAGTCTCAGGTAAAACGTTTGTTGTCTTATTATTAAGGATATTAGAAAGGTTCAGTGAAGAGGTGCAGAAAACCAGGTATTGAGTGTGAGACTTCCATGCTGTCGGTTTCACACCACCCTCCAGAAACTTTCATGTATCCATCTATCTGGTTACATTTTGAATCCTGTCCTCTGGGTGTTTTTTTTTTTAAAAAAACTATATACGTGCACTGGTTCTTCAAGGTAGGGTCTTGCTGTAGCCCAGGCTGACCTGGAATTCACTATGGAGTCTCAGGCTGGCCTCGAACTCACAATGATCATCCTACCTCTACACCTCTGCCTCCTGAGTGCTGAGATTAAAGGTGTGTACCACCATGCCCATCTTAAAAAAATATTTTTATTTCTTTATTTGTGACAGAATGAGTTGAGAAAGAGTAAGGGCCAGGAGCTCTTGCTGTTGCAAACAAACTCCAGACACATGTGCCACTTTGTGTATCTGGTTATATATGGGTATAAGAAGTCGATCCTGGGATGACAAGCTTTACAAGCAAGCATCTTGAACCACCTAGCCTTTTGGGGATTTTATTCAGACTTCATTACATATGTATTACAGAAACATGAACAATCATTGGAGACCTAGGATAGGACAAAAAGAGTCTGACCTTTTGCTGACAGACTTCGGGGATGGAGGCAGGGAGATCCAGCAAGACCTGGCTTTTCAGAATGTCTAGGCCTCGGGACCAACCTTCCTTGCTGGCATGGGACAGGACTCATTTGTAATGTGGGTCTTGAGATTTGTTAAATATCAGACTTGGTAGAGCAAAGAATTTCATTTCTTTTGTGTGGAGGTGGGGGGTGGAGGTCAAAGTAGTAGAGTTTCACTCCAGCCATGGTTAACCTGGAATTCACTCTGTGTCCCCAGGCTGACCATGAACTCGTGATCCTCCTACCAGAGCCCTCCCCAGAGTGCTGGGATTCGAGGTGTAGATCACCACACCTGCATTCAGAGAATTTCTTTATACCCAACCTAAAATGGTCAGTATAGTTTTTAGTTTCTGTGACCTGCCTTGAGTCAGACAAAAATATTTCTTTAACCTATCGAGGAACAATAGACTTTGGCCCCTCCTTCTACCCAATACAAAAGTACCCATGAAGTACTGAGTCAGTGGGGACCACAGCATGGTCCTTGAATTCTCATTAAGTTTCCCAGGTGATTTTAACCACTAGCCAAAATTTAGAACCATGCCTTTGAAAAGTTATTTTAAAAAAATTCCTGTTTGAGTTGGAAAAAATTGTAAAATATAAAAATATTTTTAAATACTACAAGGAACTACCGTTCATCAACATTTTTGTCAAATTTATTCCACCTACTGATATTTATTTATACATGTATGTATTTATTTTGCAGGGCTATTTGAAAATAACCCCAGTTATTGGGACATCACACTCACAAACACGTCACCATAGACCTTTAGTTCATAAGAATATGTTTCTATATAACCACTTTTATATAGCTTCATGGTTTTACTTTCTTAGAGTCTAAATCCCAAGTAAGTATGGCTTGCTTCACTGAATAACAAACATGTTCTGGGAAATGCACTGTTAGGTGATTGCATTATTGTGTGAATGTCAGAGTGGATTTCCATATACTGTGATTCTATGGCAGCACTGGTAATATAATTTTATGGGACTATCACTGTGTACATGGCCTATCCTTGACCAAAATATATCATTGTGAATTACATTGTTGCATTCTAATTTCTCAGTTTATCCATGACACGAGACAGTCTTATTGCTTTTGGTTGTTTTTCACAAGACCCTTTCATTCCCTTATATTCCATTTTAATGTTTCAGGCTATCAATTTTTAGTGACTAAGATATTTGGTTTGTTATTATTTTGCTTTGCTTTGCCTTGTTTTGGATGCGACATATTAATATACAGCCCTAACTGGACTGGTACTTCCTAGGTAAACCAGGCTGGCCTTGAACTCATGGAAATCCTCCATACTCAGCCTCCAAGTGAAGGCATCACAGGAGTAAACCACCAAGCCTGGTTTCTCACAATGTCCCGCATGCTGGGTTTGGCTCATTGCCTCCTCATGGTGTCTTTCGGTATATTCTAAACTTGGGTTCTGCTGGGCAACGGTGGCCTGTGTTCCCATTGAATCTCATCCTATTTGTGCTGTTTGAATACTCGCCCGGGGGACTCATAAAGTCTCAAAATGAATCTTCTCCCTTTCCCTCCATTTTCCCCCCTCCTCTCACTCAGCATGAAAATGTCTAATTCTTCAGTCAGCCTGATGAGCACAAGCATTTGACCATAAGTCATCTGGATCTCTAAAATAGGAAGTGATTTATTATTAGCAAGTTACCTCTGACTCAGAAGAATGACACCCAGACAGGGGAACAGCGTGGGTTTAGAGGGCACAGAGGGGGCTGGTTAAGTTCATGGCTCCCACTCTGGGGGTTGTGTGGCTCACAAGTTCATGCCGTGGCATATGCATTCATTTTTATTCCAAACTGGTCTTAAATTGATGACTTCCCAAAAAAGACAAACAGCCTGGGGTTTGGAACTAAAACTTGGGGAGACTTCTTTCCTTCAGTTTCCCCATTCGTTCCCATGGCTGCCATAAGCTACCTTGGTACTGCATGGGTGACAGACATAATAAATGTCAAATAGCCGAAGATGATGCTCTATGTCCACCTCTTCCAGTGCTCAGAGGAGGTGTTAGCATCTTCCTGGCCACCTCTAGATTTTCCCCACTCCTCCGTCCAAACCCCCATGTGGGTGGGTGGATCTCCACGTCTCTGAAATCCATGCTTGTCCTCTCTCTGCTCATGGCTCTAGCCTGGGCTTGGACCTTTTCTGACTTCTTGCTTCCACATTCATCTTGGCAGCCCTGGCTTGCTGTACATACCTGTACACAGTCTTACCTGGTCAGGCTATCCCTTTGCCCAAAGCAGGGTGTGCGTCACTAGGCAGAAGCAGAAGAAAATAGGACGCCTCTGGGTTATCTTTTGATCTTAAAAAAAGCATGATATAAATCACATTCTGCTAAAAATGGACATGCAAATTGGCACTGATATTCTCCCTTAGTATCATGAGGGGGACCCACTATCAACTGAGCAGTCTGGAAGTAACTTAGGGAGGGAGTGGCTGGGCTCACGGGGTGCCCGTGACCCACCCCTTTCATTCACTCAGACAGAGTAGCTGTGTCCCTACACACTCCCTTATTTGCACACTTAAATTGAAAAACAGATTGAGCACTTAATCTAATCCAGGGACTCATGCATGGTAAGCAAATGCCATTCTAATGAGCTATATCCCCACCATGGAAACTAGATTATTTTTTAATATTATTATTTATTCATTTGCAAGCAGAGACAGACCAACTGAGAGAGAGACAGAGAGATACAGGGAGAGAGAGAGAGAGAGAGAGAGAGAGAGAGAGAGAGAGAGAGAGAGAGAGAGAGAGAGAGAAAGAAAGAGAGAGAAAGAAAGAGAATGGGCACACCAAGGCCTCTTGCCATTGCAAATGAACTCCAGCTATATGTGACACAGTGAATCTGGGGAATCAAACCCAGGTCATTAAGCTTTGCAGGCAAGTGCCTTAACTGCTGAGCCATCTCTCTAGCCCACTTAAAATTGATTTTAAAGCTGGTAGACAGTCAAAAGTCCAATTTCAGGGCTGGAGGGATGACTCAGTAGTTAAGAGCACTACCTGTGTAAGGATGAGGGCCTGAGGAGGCCTGAGACAGCTCAGTACAGGTAGAGATTAGGTGCACATCATCAGTTTAGGAACCAGGCCCAGAAGAACGAAGATGCCCCCCTGGCCTGGTGAAACTAGAAGAAAATTCCAGTATGATTCAAGATGGAAATAAGGAGCCGCTTCTTGCTGTATTTTCCTTAATTTTTAGTGAGCTTTCCCCACCTCCTACCTGTCACTGGCAGGCCTATCTAAGTCTGGGTTCTCCATCCTGGCCCACTGGTCAATCGAAGTCCTTCAAATACACCTGAACTTGGCAATGAGGCTCACCCCAATTAGGATCACAATTTATAAGATGACTCAATTGCTCTGTGGATTTCTTGGGCTTTTTTCCTGCAAGGACCCCTCCCAGTGCAGGGTGGAGGGGCTCCTCTCAGCTTTACTCTCTTATTCTCTTAGTTCTGCTCCCTCTTAAATAAATCTTTCAGTGGTGGTGCACGCCTTTAATCCCAGCACTTGGGAGGCAGAGGTAGGAGGATCGCCGTGAATTCTAGGCCACCCTGAGACTACATAGTGAATTCCAGATCAGCCTGGGCTAGAGCAAGACCCTACCTCAAAAAAATAATAATAATAAATCTTTCATAGTTTACCCTTCTTCGTGTCTGTGTTTATCAATTATTTGCTAATTGTAAGAGGACTTGAGAGTCTCAGGCTTGGGGAGTTCTAAGTTCATCCAGAGCCCAGAGGGAAGCAGAGACCTGAGAACCACTGGAGCTTGCAGGAAGGGCTATGAACACAGAGATCAGCAAGAGACTGTCACTCAAAAGGAAGTCTGAAGAGTGATGGAAAGAGACACCTGATGCTCTGATCCAACCATGACAGGCACATGCCCTTCAGCACAGGGAGCACATGGGCACGACATGGACACATACACACACACACACACCACACCACATGCACACACACCCATTACATAGACACACACCACACCACATACACACACACATTACATAGACACACAACACACATGCACGCACACCACATTACACGTACACATACATACACCACACCACACCACATACACACGCACACCACATTACATACAGACAGACACACAAAAGTCTAATTTCCTAAATGTTTACAAAGCTTGAAACAACTTAAGCCTTCCTTCTTGTTTTCCAGAACATATAAATATCACCTCCACACATGTATCATGGCTTCCAGGTTTCCCTAAAATGGAACAACCTTTTGGTTTCAGGGCTCCCTTACACTTTAAAAACCTCACTCACAAGTGAAAGTGACTGCTGAGTGTTCAGTGCCAAATGAGTCATGTCTATGTCACCACCACCCCCCAGGCCCTGGCAACTGTGAAGAGGAGGAGGAAAGAATGCCAGAGCCAGAGGATGGGGAGGAGTGCTTTGGAATGCTGCCTTCTGAGTATGAAGTGGCTGCAGTTGTATTCAGACCTCACAGAGACTGTTGTTACCTGTGCAAAACCCTCACAGTATGTGGGCCATCAGCATTCCATCTCAGATGGTGGAGGAGGGAAAAAAAGACCTGAAAGGAGAAGAGGAACTAGTTGGAAAGAACGGATTCAGTGGAGGACTGTAGGAGGGCAAGAGAAGGTCACAGGAGGGATTATGATCAAATACATTGCACACACATATGACAATTGCCAGAGGTTTAATAGAATGTATTCGGGACCATGGATAACTTTAGTTTATGTTGTTTTATCTCTTTGTATTTTCCATTTTAGGAGAAAATATCATAGCAGAGAGTCCATTAGCTTCTAGAACAATGTCCTCTTTATACGTCATGGAACCCCTGGGAAACTCACGGCACCCTCTGGTTGCATTTCTGTCATCCACATGCCATCTCTCCTCACCAGAACACACCTCCTGTGTTCTTCCAGATAGCACAGAAATAACTTGATTTTTATAAAAGAAACATTTAGGCGCAAATCCAATTAATTATGCAGCCTTGACCAGCTTGTCCCATGTCTCCGAAATTCAGGTTTCTCATTTAGTAAATGCTTTTAAATATACATTACAGAATTTTTTTGAGACAGGCTCTTGCTATGCAGCCCAGGTTGACCTTGGACTCTCTCTCTCTCTCTGATTTTCTGAGGTAGGGTCTCACTCTATCCCAAGCTGATCTGGAATTCACTATGTAGTCCCAGGCTGGCCTCCAACTCACAGTGATCCTCCTACCTCTGCCTCCTGAGCGCTGGGATTAAAGGCGTGCGCCACCACGCCCAGCTCTAGATATTCATCTTTAAGAACTGGTGAATCTAATATGCAGCCAGGATCTGGATTCATTAGTAGTCAAAAGAGGAAAGTCCATGGAGACAAGTAAAGCTTGAACACTGGACTGCAGTGTGCAGCTGGGGTATCAGGCGACAGCAGGTGCGTCGTTCTGCAGGTGCCTCCCGCACCTGTGCTGTGGCATCTGTTACCATCATGAGTCCACTCTGGCATCACAAGCAGTGTCCCAGGAGCAATGAAAACAAAGATGACAGATGACTATTGTGTCGATCATTTGCATGAGGGTTCATTACCGAGGAAGTACAGTGGCCCCATCCTTAGAGACACATTCCAGAGGGGACATTCATTGTTGTAATCCTCAGAGGAGCCTGAGAATCCAGGGCAGTTAGACGCTGAGTGACATATAGTGTGTGTGTGTGTGTGTGTGTGTGTGTGTGTGTGTGTGTGTGTGTGTGTGTTTCTGCCCGGGAGATGGCCTTCACTGGGTTCTCAACAGTCAAATCTTCCTTCCTTATTCAGCAAGAGTCCTTCGGGGTACTGTCTCTGTGTAGGATACTGGAAGGGGTACTGCCAAGGTTTTTGCCTGTGAGACCCCCACCTGCACACTGCATCACCGAGCTCACCTTTTCTCCAATCCCATCAACACCTGCCCTGAAGGCACAGCTGTCTCTTTGTAGGTTTCTAAGCTGATTTATTATTGAATTAACTCCCAGAGAGAAGTCTGATTTCCAACTTACTCCCTCTTCATCATCATTAACTAAACCCTTGAGTTAGAGTCAATAAAATTTGGGAAATCCTTGAAGTTTGTGACAATTAAATCTGAAATGTACAGGTTTGAATGCTATTATAAACCTTTATCACATAAAGGTCCATCTGCATAGAAACCAGGAGAGCACATGGCGTTCAGCATGAGGAACTGTAGCAAACGAAGCACGAGTTTCCTAATATTTAGAAACCTGGAGCTCTGGCATAACTAAGGGAAGAAGTAGACTCGGCCTCTCTTGCCCAGCCCCCACCCTGCTCCCTCACACAGCGTTCATCTGCTTAGCTGGGGATTTTGAGTATTTTCCAGTCCTATGATTCATTGATATTTTGCTTAGGGTTAAGGGAGCCAGACCTAACTCAAGGACTCTGGACGTTCCACACCCCCTCACACTAACCACCATATGAAGGTGAAACCAATTAGCATGCTAGTTGAATAATAAACTAGCTTCACAAATATATAATGATGCTCTGTAAACTCTAGTTTTTATAGATTTTTTTCCCAATAGAACAAGTCAGAAAATAGGAAGGACCTAGCACTTCACACTTCTTGTGATCATCTTTGGAAAACAAACTTCAAAACATATATATATATATACATATGCGTGCATATATACATATACATATATATGTATATATATATATATACTTAAACTTTTAAAATGTATTATTTGTAATCAGAAATAAAATGACTAGATGGAGACCAGGAAGTGAAAAGATTATGGAAGATTTGCAAATATTAAACAGAAAGCTAGGTATGGTGGCTCACAACTATAATCCCAGCACCTTGAGCTGAGGTAGAAGGATCACCATGAGTTCAAGGTCAGCCTAGGCTACAGAGTGAACTTTAGGTCAGCCTGGGCTACAGTGAGACTCTGCCTCAAAAAAAAAAAAAAAAGTATGTTAAAGTTTTCAAGGCAGGTACCTTAAAGTAAAAACAATTGTCACCTTTTCAGCTACCTATTCCTTGGTTTTCAAAATCTGATGTTTTCTAACTCATGTCTATACTGACTGTTCCCTTGGTACCGCACTGGAAAAGATCTCAAAATCGGCTGAGTCTAAGAACTCCGGCTCCCCTCAGAGCCGAAAGATAAAACTTACTCCCTATAAATACTAATAAACGCATATTAAAAACGGATAATAAGAACAAAACACAGAAATGGTTTCGGATAGAAGAGAGGAACTTGTTGATGCAAAGGCTTCTGGCTGGTTTCACAGTGACCGGCCTGGCATAAACTGCATAGGTCCTCAGAGGGTTCTGTAACATATGTTGCAATTATTCAACCGCCAAGGTTAGAAACATGGCATAAACCAGCTGTATGCCTCTTTGTTCTTTGGGTCGTATTTTATATTTTAGTTCATTATTTATTTATTTTTGAGGTTTTGAAGCAAGTGTCCCTGGTTGGCTTGGAATTCAGTATGTAGACCAGACCTGCCTCAAATTATGTTAAATTATGTAGACCGGATGGCAATCTTTCTTCCTTTGCTTTCAGACTGTTGGGATAACATTCATAGCTAGGATGTTGTATTTTTAATGTTTTTTTATATTTTTATTTGCAAGCACATAGAGAGGAGAATGGGATGAACATCCCCCCTGGGGTCCTTCTGCCACTGCAAATGAAATCCAAATGCATGTGTCACTTTCTGCATCTGGCTTTGCTCTGGTACTCCCATGAGACAATGGGCATAATTTTGTCACTTTTGATTAAAGTGAATTATTTAAAGCAGTAAGAATACATTTTTTTCTGTGTTCTGAATGCACAATTCAATGTCTCAAACAGTTTGGCTTTTCTCTGGAAGTAAGTTTTGGGACAGCATAGGGTAAAAAAATAAAACTGTATTTGAATAGTTTCTCTTGTGGTCACTACTAATAAACATCCCTGACAAGCTGTGTCACCACTGAATTGATCACTAAGGAAGCATGTTGATGCTAATATTCATGCTGTACATAGATTTCTGTGTTTTTCAAATCAGGAAGTTTGATATTTAAAAATATTTTTATTAATTTATAAGAGAGAGAGAAAGAGAGAGAGAAAGAAAGAGAGAGAATGGGTACTCCAGGGCCTCTTGCTACTGCAAACAAATTCCAGACATATGCACTGCTTTGTGCATCTGGCTTTCATGGGTACTGGGGAATTTAACCCAGTCCTTTAGGCTTTGCAGGCAATCAACTTTATCTGCTGAACCATCTCTCCAGACCCCAATGTGTTTTTCAAGGCAGAGTTTCACTCTAGCCCAGGCTGACCTCAAACTCCCAGCGATCCTCCGACCTCTGCCTCCCAAGTGTTGGGATTCAAGGCATGTACCACCATGCCTGGCTTATTTCTTTGTTTTTAAAATGAGGTTCAACTTTGCTCTAATGATACTTTCTTAGTCTGTAATATCTTAACTAAGATAATTTTCTAAGTGCTCACCCCTAGGTGACCTGTACCAGACAGGTCTAGTAGCACTTTTAAAAATGCTTTTTATTTCCTATTCAGAATATCAACTCTTCACTTGACCCATAATAGCTCCCCCTCTCCCAATTGTTACTGAGTCTGTTGCAGTGCATACATAGTGGATATATCTGTCTACAGGAGCTCCTATCCAGAGGAGGAAGTAAACATACTGTCTAGTCAGCCACACATCTCTGGGATGAATCTCCAAACCAGGCACAATTTTGGGGAGGAAAGTATTTATTGAAACTAACAGATTCAGGGGAAGTTAAGGAAATGCTGCTCCCCCCTTTCACAGATCTAAGCAGAGAAAGAAAAACCACCACCAGCACCTCAAGCAAGCAAGCACACTGTCACACTGTAATTCACAAAAAATGCAGAACTGCCAGGCTTGAGCTCAGACTGCTTTTTGCATATGTATAGCTAGAATTCCAGACCCACCCCAGAAACACTTTAGGGCTGAACCCTAGGATCTGGCCAAGGTGACACACCTCCTCCAGCCAGAACTGGCTGGAGACAATTTTTAATTATAATAAACTTTTGAATCTATTGGGGGACATTATTCAATCTACCATACATACATACTAAAATTATTTCACTATGGGATGCAGGGAATTTAGCAACCAGTCAAAACAAGGTCAGGGAAGAAGAAAGAACCACATTGGAAATTCTAAATGGGAATGGATTTAATTTAGGACACACATAACAAAGAGAAATAGTAGAAGTGCTGGAGGCAAAAAAGCTCAGGAAAAATTGCTCTTGACTTTGAGCCAGGATGAAAACGCTGGCATGAAATTTTCTTTCTGTCTCTACCCAGTGTCTACTCCCATCACCAGAGGGTAATAGCTCCTTTATTTTCTTAGACTTTTCAAATCTTTGGAAAGGAATTATATAGAAGATGCCTGGCAAAGTATTAAGGCAGGAGAAATGGCTCAGCAGTTAAAGGCATTTGCTTGCAAAGCCTGAAGGCCCAAGTTTGATTCCCCAGCACCCACGTGAATCCAGATGCACAAAGTGGCACATGCATCTGGAATTTGTTTGCAGTAGCTGGAGACTCTATGTCTGCCTCTTTCTCTATGTCTCTATGTCTCTCTCTCTCTCTCTCTCTCTCTCTCTCTCTCTCTCTCTCTCATAAATAGATAAAATATTTTTAAAGAGAAGAAAAAAGTGTTGGGAATGATGGCACACACCTTTAGTCCCAGCACTCAGGAGGCAGAGGTAGGAGGATCACCATGAATTCAAAGCCACCCTGAGACTACATAGTGATTTCCAGGTCAGCCTGGGCCAGAGCAAGACACTACCTTGGGGGGAGAAAAGAAAGATAGCCCCAGAAAAGAGAACTTGGAAGTTCTTATAGGCGGCACCAACTAGTGTTACCCACATGTGATGCAGATTAAGACAACTCAACTCTAGATGGACACAGCAGACAGACTGCAGAAACGCTGCGCACAGCTCGCTTCCCCAGCAGTCTATGCCTGGCTAAGAGCTATGTTCTCACATGGGGTCTGGCCAAGGACCATGAGAAATGGAGGGGGTGTGACTCAAAGGTTCTTCACATCCATGCTGTATCTCATATTTATGCCTTTGGAACATAACTTTAAGGAGTCAAAGTATTGTCTTGGGAGTCCTGAGCCATTAACCCTTCACACTCTAAAAATGCCTACTTCCAAAAATGAATGGCATAGTCTGTTCAAACTGGAAATTACACTCCCCAACCTTCACCATACGGGACGAATGCTGAAATAAGAGAGGAGATCTGAGTTCAAATTCTAAAGTGGCATTCACTACCTGTATCAATAATAACTAAGCCATTCGACTTCTCAAGGTCAGTTTCCTCTTTAGAGAAACAGAAATTTAGCAGACCTCTACGACCTCACAGAGCTAGAAAATTCAAAAATGGGAAAACATAGAAAGATATCTCTATGAACTATAAAAGCTACAAAGGTTGGAGCCCAATACAGCTTCTCTGAAAAATCTTTAGGCATCTTGGCAAGTGACACAGGGATCCGACAGGAAACCAGAATAAATGATACACCAACGTGGATAGAGACGTGAGACTCAAGACAGAGGGCTGTGTTCCACTCACAGTGACAAAAGATTGTAGTAGCCAAGAGTGGTGGTGCATGCCTTTGATCCCAGCACTCGAGAGGCAGAGGTAGGAGGATCACCTTGAGTTCAAGGCCAGCCTGAGACTACAGAGTGAACTTCAGCTCAGCCTGAGCTAGAATGAGACCCTATCTCAAAAAACAGATTGCAGTAAGCTTGGTATGGAATCCGTGGCTAAAGCATCCAATCTGGGCCTGAACAGTACTGTCCTGGCCCTGGGGACAGCTGACTGATGTCTGTTTGGACTGACACTTTAGCAGAAAACCAAGGTCCAGACAGTGGTTTCTTCCTATTCCCAGCAACTTGGCTCAGGGAAGGAAACCAACCTATTGTTATCCACTTGTGCACTGACCAGCAGAATCAGTAAATATTTGCAATGGGAAGTCATGGCGTGAAGGCCCCAGTGCGGTTCATAATCTGGTTCCAAGCCCTCCCAGCGACTTCACTGCTAATCAGGACAAGCGGCCCAGTCTTCCGTCAAGGCCAGGAGAATAGAGAGAATGCAAGTAGTGGACCTGAAGACCAGACGCTGAGTCCAACTCCAGGCACCATGCCATGAATCCAACACAAATCCAAGATGGTGCCTAGGAGAGGGTGGGGCAGCTGATGGGCTTCAAGATGGAGTCATGTCAGCTGGTCAGGAGCTAAGAACCGAGGTAACAGGTGCCTGAGACTTACAGGAAATGAAAACATGTTATTGTACTGAGTTTTCAAATATTAACTTTACTCACCAGAAAAAGTAAGAAAATCTACCTAAGGGTTTTTTGTTTTGCTTTGTTTTACTCTTCTGTTTTAGGATTTTTGAGAAAAGGTCTCACTACACAGCTCAGGCTGGTCCCAAATGTGTTCAGGGAATGTCATAACTACTACACTATGGAAACTGAACTTGGTTTCAAATTTGTCATTCTCCTGCCTCAGCTTACAGTGTTAGGGTTACAGCCACCATACCTGACTTTCAAATAGAATTTCATATGGATTAATTTCGACAAGTCAGCTACAGAGACCTCTTGTTTTGAGGACTATTTGAAATGTTAATGAAGGAGTTTGTAAGAGTACTGCCTGCTGTTCTGATGCTCCTGTGTGCACACTTGTAGGCATGTACAGATGGAGAGGTAAATATAAATCCCAAAATGGAATTATGGAATCTGCAAGAGATCAAGTGGGCCTGAAAAATAGTGAGGCAACCCACGTCCAGAAAGACCAATACCTCACGTTCTCTCTCCTGTGGGTCCTGTGGTTCTGTAAATAAGGGAATGTGAGAGGGGGCGTAGGCAACGGGGCCAGATAGGAGCCTGGGAGAAGGGATCAAGAGGTGTTGAGAAGGACACGTGTGACATGTGCTGAGGAGGGGGAACAAGGGGAAAGAGGAAGAGGGACAAAAGTCCAGGAGCCAGGAGCTTGGCAGGCAGAGGTAGGAAGATGGCTGTGGGTTCGAGGCCATCCTGAGACTACATAGTGAATTCCAGGTCAGCCTGGGCTAGAGCAAGATCTTAGTTCAAAACACTAAAACAAAAAAAATGTCGGGGAAAGAAAACAAAGGAAGCACTTATAAGACATTTTGAGGCCCTGAGTTTGATGCCTAGTACAGCAAAATATTAGATAAATAAAATATAAAAATTAGATAAGAAAGGCCACTTAAATGGTTGTAAAATGGTCTTGGTTAACATTTCTTCATCACCTCTGAGGTTGACTCTTCCTTCGTGTGACGCGCAGACATGGGGGATATACATGTGATGAGTCACGTAGCCAAGTAGTGGGGGAAAAAAAGGAATCTTTAAACAGAATTGAAAACTAATCACAGTTATAGATTAAATGGAAGTGGATAGCCAGGTCGCAGCACACTCAAGAAATCAACTATAAATGGAGAAAAGAAATCCTATGATAAGAACACAATTTTAAATCTCAGAAGAAAATATAGGTTAGATATTTTTCTGACTATAGAAAAGCATTTCTTAAATAGCACCAAATAAGAGAAATGATTAGTGTATTTGATAAACTACAGTCTATTCCTCCAAAATTCTAAGCCCAGTCTTTATCACGTGTTTCAGAAAAATGAGAGTAACTTCTATTACCTGCATTCATCACCCATAAAAGGCATTGGTTATACACAGCAACAAAGTTCCATACATGTCTATTTTTAAATGCAATGTTAAATCCTAAGAACTATTTGTCCATTCGCCCTAGTTTCCAAGAATTTTGTGTGGAGGAATCAAATGCACCAAAATTTGCCTCACAATTGCTTCTTGTTTTTATGTGTATGTATATGTGTGTGTGGGGCTGCATGTGTGTGCATGCATGGAGAGGGGAGAGAACAATCTTCTTTTTAGACAGGGCCTCTCATTGGTCCAGAACTGGCCAATTAGACAAGACTTCCCCCTTTTTCCACCTTCCCAGAGCTGGGATTGCAAGCAGATACTACCACCGCCAGTGGCATTGTAATATGGGATCTGCAGCTAAAACTCAGGTCCTCCTGCTTAGAAGACAGGACGTTTGCTGACTGAGCGATCTTCCCAGCACCTCAGAATGTCTTCTCAAAGGAAAAGTTGGAGCCTGTTTTCTTTCTTAAGAGTGGGAACTTAAGTGGAAACCATTTACATTCAAGTATTTTACATAGAGCGTGGATGACTTGTATTTAATGAATAAGGTCATAGTAACTTGTGATGTCAAAATCTAATACAGAGGTTTCTTTCCCAAAAAGGTAAGGAATGTCAAAAAGGCCCGCACCTGTCCAAATGCCTTTCAGTTTCAATTTGGATTCAGTTCAGTTTCACTTCATGGATTCCGAAGGATTCCTGATTACTTTGGGGGTGAACAGCTTTGAAGCACTTTTTAGAAAGTTCTCCCATGTGCTAGAGAATAATTATGAAATTCACACAGAATGTCACTTACATGATCTCCTCATCTCTGCTAGCTAAGGAGCCCTGGTAGCTGCTTTTACAGTTGTATTGTTGGAACGAAAGTTTGCCTCAGGTGAAGGAACACTGGTGAGGTTTTAACAAGTGTTGATTTTCCCCTGTGGTCTAGATGAGTTCACACTCCCTGTTAGTGTGACATTCATCCGCTAGAAGTGTACCTAACAGACATCTTCAACCTAAATGTCAGTCAGTGGAGGATGAAGACCAAGAGTCTCAGAAGGTCCTTTTAGAAGCAGTGGGGTTTCCTTGGTTATTTGGGTCATCTTAGGACCATCTTTCCCATTTTGAGAATCCAGAAGTCCAGTGAAGGGACTCGAAATTGAATGGATTATTAGTCTAGGATCGAAATATGGAGAGCAAGACAGTTCAGAGTTCCTGTTTGGTCTCTGAATTACTGGGGGCATGTGTGGGCTTCGGGTCATTGAGAAATCCAACGGAGCCAAGCTGACAGGTGTCAACTGGGATGCTAGAGAGCCACGCAGCGGACAGCCTTTGGGGGAGAGAAGTCATCAACAGTCTTAACCAGCGACGGTCCCTGCAAGCCTTACAGCTGGCCAGCCAGGCCAAATGGGGCTCTGGTGCCATGTCTGTTACTGGGGAAACCAAGTGATTTCTAATTGAACTGGAGTCTCGTTCTATGGGAAGGAATTCATGCCTGGTTCTGAAAACCAAGTCAAGAGCCTATGGCAGGGAAAGTCATAAGCCTTAGGGAGAAACTACTACTGTTGTCTGGCTAAATGCATATTATTATGTCCCCCAAACTCTAAACACTTCTGTTCATGTCCATATATTAGTAAGAGAAGCAGCTCTCTTCAGAAGGAGCCCTGGGTGATGTAAAGTCTACCATAACGCTGAGAAGTGACAGCACTAAGTGACACATGTTTATCACACCCTCCGGGGCTCAGAGACCATTTGCAGAAGAGGTGGTAGAAAGAGTTTACTAGCCAAAGGAAGGGGAGGAGTGCTTATAAGGCTGTTTTTCAGATACAAAGTGGCTTTGACATCCACTACATCATAGTGGCTACCTACACCAGACCTGCAGAAATCGGAGGGAAAAAAATGATGACATCAAACTAGAAGATCATGGTATATTTATGGAAGTTTTCAATAGAAAGTTAAAAAAAATAGATTACTTTGGGGTACTTCCCAGGGGGGTACCGTAAATACCTCAGGAAGCCAGTGGAAAATCTCTCTGGGCTATTCTTATTTATGAAGGACGCTGTTGTCACTGTCTACAGCTCTTGGGTCACACGGGCTTTGTCATTCCACACCTAGATAAGGCAGTTACACTGAAACTATTGCATCACCTCGCCACAGACAAGCATGATTAAGTAGATATGCAGGAAAGAGAGAGGAAGGAGGCCCGAGCCAAAGGAGTGTCACTTATGGTAAAACAGATTTTTCCTTTACTTGGTAGTAAAAGCAATCACAAATGATGGCAGTTGCTACGATACAATTTCGTGTTGATTTAATTTCTGCATTTCCAGACAGGGTTTCCCATGAACTTCTTTTGTTAAGCAGCCCTAAGAAACTAAGCTTTGATTGAGGGCAGATGAAGGGGACAAGGAGCATGAGAGTCACTTTTGTTCCGTTGTTAATTTAAAAAAAAACTCCAGATGTCTAATACTGAAAGCCAGTCCAGAGCGCTCACAGTTTAAAGAGCTTGCTACCTACCTTCCTCCAGCCTTGGGCTGAATCACACAGGGGGAAGGAAAAGCAGCTCACCATGTTATTAATTGTCTTCTGTGATTTCTTTGTGTGTTGCTAAAGGGGACCTGGGGGAAGGGGTGGTAAATTTGGGCAGCCAGGAAATGTGATATTTTTTTTCTGGGTTCCTTGTGATTGGAGGACATTCTGCCTTCTTTGGGTTCAAGTAAAGTTTTAGCACTGTAACCGTTTCTCTCTTTTGGATATAGCATTGTGACTTTTGTCAGTGAAAACTACCTCAAGCCCACATTTATGTGATTGTCAACCCAATGCACTTTGATGTAAATTGTCTCAATAAAGTCATGCAGTTGGGTGGGCCCACTGGCGACCTTGAGCTCTGAAGAAGCGGGTCTCTGCCTGTCTCCTTGGGTCCATTGAAGGTGTCACTTTCAGACCTGTTCATGGTCAATTTCCTCCTTGAAGTTTATCTTACGTTCCTCCTTCTGCTTTTGCTGGTGGACATTAATAGGAATGGACTTGGTGCCCGTTGTCTGAAGGGCTCAGAGGTCACACCGTTTCTTCGTTTCCACACCAAGCATGATGGCCAAAATACATAACGAGTGGTGGGTGCCCCGTGCAAAACGGTCAGGTAGGAAGTTGAGATTGTGTACTGCATGTATTTTGATAAAACGTACTCCAAAAATTTAGTTCTGCTAGGATAAATAAGCAAGGCATCAGTAATTCAATACAACCACAAACGTCTTTCCCTTCAAATGACTTGCTTCTAGTTTTGTTTACTTTTAAAGAACTTCTTACTATCACAGTACATTCTGATAATAAGCCAAATATATTAAATACAGAACCCAGAGTGTAACAAACTGATTTAATTTCATCCTAATGAAATACTCTGAGGTAAGTATTAACCCCATTTGACAAACAACAAAGTCTCAGAACCATGACATAGTGAAGTCTAAGAATGTCACATATTTGTCTTAAAAACCCAGGCTGTACTTCCTAAAAGGAACTAATAGATCTACCGGATTCGTTCTAATAAAACTTGCTTCATTTTAGGATTGCACTGCGCTCTTCGTTTTCACTGTTCCCTCGTGTTCTGCTGCTGTGTTTACCCACCCCTCATTCACACCCACGGGTGCTGCTTCTTACTGACTACAAGCCGATGGGCAATTTTGTCTTAATCTCGTCATGTTCTATGCCACAGTTTTCCTTAGGAATAAATCCAGGGTTAAAAGTGGCAGATTGAAGCTTAGATGACTATTCAATCTTAAACATGCTGATGCCAATGATTTTTTTTCAAAAATATGTTGAATAAAAGCAATTTCCTACTTATTATTGTTCTGTCTTCTACTCACCTTTTTATTAATTTATTGGCTGTCTTTCTATAGCTTCGTTACTAAATTTTGTTAGACATATATGTTGCAAGATATTCTCAAGATTTTCAGCTAGATTTTTACTGTTTCGTCATTGTAAACATTTTAATTTTATTTCTTTTTTTAAAATATTTTATTTATTCATTTCCAAACGAGAGAGAGAGAGAGAGAGAGAGAGAGAGAGAGAGAGAGAGAGAGAGAGAGAGAGAGACAGAGACATCAGGGCCACCACCTTGTGGGTCTGGCTTATGTGGGTCCTAATTTTATTTCTTTATGATCAAAAATATTAGTTCAGAAACTGAAAGTGCTAGAGAAAAATATAGGAAACACACTTTGAGACATAGATATAAATAAAAACTGTCTATACAGGACTCCAATAGCACAAGGGACATTCCCAAGAATTAACAATAGGACTATGTGAAATTAAGTTCCTTTACAGCAAGAGAAATAATCAGCAAAGGAAAGAGACATTCCCTTTGCTAGCTATATTTCAGCCTGGGAGGTAATGATCAGAAATTACAAAGAACAACAAAAAATTAACTCCCCCCCCAAAAAAAAATACCTGCTTATCACAAAATGGGTTAATAAAATGAACAGTGGGCAAAAAAGAAACACGAATGGCCAATACATTCTTAAAACATGTTCAACATCCATAACCATCAGGGAAATGCAAATTCAAGCCATTTTGAGATGCCGTCTTACCCCAGTCAGAATGGCTATCATGAAGAAAATTGACAACAAATACAGGTGAGGATGTGGGGAAAGAGATCTCATTCACTTCTGGTGGGAGGGCAAACTAGTACAACTATTATGGAAATAAGTTGAAGGTATCTCCCAAAACTCACAACTCTCATACGGTCCAGCTGTACCACTCGGGGCATATATATCCCAAGGACTTCACACTCTACTACAGAGATAATTACGCATCCATGTGTATCCTGCTCTATTGACAGTAGCTAAAAATTGGAATCAGCCAAGATACACAATATCAAATGAATAGACCATGAAAATGTAGTACATCTCCACAGTGGAATTCTACTCAACACAGTAGAAAAATGAAATTATGAAATTTGAGAGGAAATGGATGGATCTGGGAAGAATCATTTAAGCAAAGTGACCCAAGTTCAGGAAGACCAAAGCTGAACGTTCTCTGTCTCCATCTGCTTGTAAACAAATAAATAAATAAATAAATTTTAAAAATCAAATAATCCACAATGCATTCTATTGTTACAATTTCAATAAAATTTGATATTATTTGTATATATTTATTTAATTCTTTATGCACTTTCATAAAAATTCTATAGTACAGAATTTTCCCCAGCTTCTCACTTTTGTTTATTTTATTAATTACTTAATTTTGCTTTATTGATAGTATCACTCTGTAGCCAACAAAGGCTTCAAAATCTCTATCCTCCTGCCGCATCCTCCTTAGAGATAGGATGACAGCTGTGGACCATGCACCACCGGAACCTGATGATTTCTCATTTTAAAAAATCTCTTATTTATATAGAAATTAGAAAATAGTCATAATAAAAAGCCCATAATTTCATCATATAATTTAATGAATTTACTAACAGTATTTTTTAATTACTTACCATGAATTCAACTCTTCTATTCCCAAATTCAAGGATTTTGCTTTCAGGGAAATAACCATGATAAGCTTGTGATATTATATTTATCAAGCTTTTGTTGAATGGTCAGCACGTTTTAACACAAATAAAATCATATTTTGCTGACAACTACATAACTTAAGGTTTTAACCAATGATACATGTATTAACTTTTTTTCCCGTTGCTGAAAAGGTTTTTGAATCTTTTTTGATGAATAAATTGTATATTTCATTGTATGCATTGTAACGATTTTATTACCCATCATATTCAATATCTCACCATGATAATTTGTTATAACTATTCATCACTCAGTGATGATTATCTCTATATAAATTTCTGGAAATGGAACATGAAACTAAATAGTATTATTATTATTAGTCTTCTAGGGACTTTGTTTTAATATAGACTTCTAATAATTGTACGTTGGATTCACTCTGTCACCGTATTTCATTCTTCCCTCTCTTCAGTCTTTCTCTTTTCATGTCCACGCACAAACGTGCAAACACTCACACACACCATCGCCACCACCACTTGAAACTTGAATCATTAAATGGAACCAAAAACTTCCTAAAATTTTCGCTAAAACTACCTAGGAAAACTTTGCAAAATTACCCACCATAGAAACTATAGCATTTGTTCCCACTGAGTTATATATATACAGTATGTTTGTGGGGCACTTTTCAAGCAAGTAGGTAAAACTTTATTTCTCTTTGTAGAGTGGAGAGACGCTACACTTCAGTCTCTTTGTATCTGCTGGGATTCCTTCATGCATTCAATGCTTTGTTTCTAAATATAAGCATGACACGCTCTGTGATGTCTGTGGTCGGCTTAGGGGATTTTGGAAACAGTTTTAACTTGGGGCATACCCCTGAACGTGGGCAGCGCCCACACACTGTCATTTTAGCCCCCTGTTGCCCTTTTGGGAAATCCTGGCACCCTCATAAGGAGATTTTTTTTCTGTTCTATTTTACCATTCTGAATTTAATGTGTGTGTGAGGGAGGGGGGAGTTCCTTGTATCTTCTCCAACTTTAACTCACTCCAATTAAATAGACAGAATTATCTTCAAAATGCATATTTTCAAATATTGGTTCTCATCAAGTATACACTTGTTTCATGTAGAATGTGTTTTTAATACCCATATCTGAGCCCTAACACTGGCACAGATTTAATTTATCTAAGGTTTTACCCCAAGCATGAGTTCTACTGACGACCAAAATGACCTCTTCAAAGAAAAGTGAGGAAGAAAAGAGAAAGGAAGGAACTGAGTAGGGAAAAGACAGCCATGAAGTGGGAGTGAAAGTCTCTCCTCTTCAAAGCGGACAAATCCTGTTGCTGTATGAAAATTAGACACAATGAGAGTGTGATCATTTCATTGCTGTGCTTGATACGTTCATTTCTACTCAGTAATCTGGTGTCTTCCAAAGGGGTATTTTCCTAGTTCATCACCTCTCGTTTTCCTTCAAAGGAAAGATGAGGGAAGGAATAGAGAGACCTGGGTAAGGAGGGGTGAAGATGGATGAGGAGAGAAAGTGTGAGGAAAGGCAGGCAGGCAACTAGAAGGACAGCTGCTCTGACAGAGAAAGGACACCTGCGAGGGGCAGGCCAGGTTCCCCCCTACAGGAGCAAACGTCCCATGGAAAAAGGGGGAAGCAGAGGCAGACAGATGGGAAAGGAAGGGGGGGCGAATAGAACAGGTGCATTCCCAGAGCAAGCCTCTTCCCAGCCACAGCCAGCCTCATCTCTCTCTTTCCTCAGACAGAAAGATGAGGCAAGGACTTGAGAGATTGCTCAGAGGTTAAGGCACGGCACTTGCCAGCAAAGCCTAATGACCTGGTTCCAATCCCTGGTACCCACGTAAAGCCAGACGCAGAGTGGCTTATGCATCTGGGTCTTTGGCAGTGGCTGAAGGTCCTGGTGCACCTACTCTCTCTATCTCTCTGTCTCTATCTGCTTGCAAATATATATCTATGAATAAATAAGATGAGGTGAGATTCAGGGAACCAGAGCCTAGCTTGTGCACTCTTTCAAATGTCCACTGTTACCGTGCAGAGGGTCTCAGAGACCAGGTTATCCAGTCCCAGACTTCCAAGCAAAACTATTATTTCTAAGATGAAGGTTTGTTCATTTTCCTCAGTAATCTGTTTATCTTACCGTTCAGTTCCTTCCTCAATTCTCCAAGGCTAGCTATGCATTCAAGATTAAAAACCAGCTGCTTATCTACACCCTTAGCATATGTGTTGAAATGGAACGGGAAAGTAGAGACCAAGGCACCAAGATGACAAGACAACATCATCAGGTGGCCAGCCAAGACTCTGGTGGAGTAACCTCCCAAAGGCCCTGAGCACCATTCAATGTTTATTACACTTTTCAGAACAAAGAACAACATACAGGAATGTCAATCATATTTGGCAATACATGACCGGTTACTTCTGACTCTAGTCAGAACAGGGTTGGGGTTGGGGGGTGCAGGGAGCTGGGATCGCCATTAGGTGGTGCCCACTACCTCGCAGCTAGGCAATGCTTGGATGGAAGACTACTTTACTAACTAAAAGGTCAAAAAGGTCAATGGAAGACTACTTTATTACAAGCTATCCTAGCCAATCCCGTGGCGTCTGGAGGTGGCAAGCAGGAGCCAGCCAATCATGGGACGATCCGTGTCCCTTTTCCCTATAAAAGCAGCTGCTTCTTAG
>PVHP010011558.1:0-44847 GCA_004024765.1 Zapus hudsonius | reverse complement strand
TTTAGGTTGATTCCATTTCTTACCTATTGTGAATAGAGCAGCAATGAACTTGAATGTGCCAGCATCTCTGTGGTAGAATATATAGTCCTTTGGGTATATGCCCAGGAGTGGTATAGCAGGGTCATAGAGCAGTTCCATTTTTAACTTCTTGAGGGCATTTTTATTTTTAATTAAGTAAATTTACATTTAAACTGACATGAAATGGAATTGCAGATAGCTCATATTTGGTAGAATTTATGTCTAGTAGTATAGTCAGAGGAATCAAGTACAATCTTACACAAATATCTGTCAAGTGAGTAAAAGCCCTTTGAACTGAGCAAAAGGAATGCATAAGAATACTTGACCTAAATATTTACATATTTCAAGATTGAAAATATCTTGCCAGTAGAATTGTCTTTAATCCTACAAGAAGTCCTTCCCAGCCAAACTCAGTTCTTAAATTTTGGCACATTTACAGATGAACAGTACTCCCTCGGGTTTTGTTCATTTCTCTTTGGAGAGGTATTTTATTACCTGTTTAAATCTCATCAAAACACAGGCATCGGTTTGTATTAAAGTTCCTTTCACACTCCAAATTTCTTCCACAGTAATGTCTTTGTTCCTTTGTTTGTTTTGCTTTCGCAAGCATTCCCTGCACGTTCATAACATTTCTAGCACTGTTTGGAGAACACTGGGCTCTATAGCCCAAAGGTGGGCTGTGCAGGGATGGGGTTGCCTTGGGCATCTGATTTCCGTAGATGCCTTCAGCATCCAGCACAGTGCCTTTCAGACAGAATGGTTAAAACAGTTGTTGAATTGAATTGAACGTCAGTAGGCTGTCTTTATACTCATGAGAGTGTAAAGGCACACAAATGTCCCTTTCTAATTACCTAGGGGTGATTTCTCTCCTTTGAACAGCGTTCTGCAATGAGAATTGTGTAGAACATGAACCCTGGAGACGTGAACACACTGCAGACTGGATTAGACAGGAGACTGCTGCGGAGTGGAGTACTTATACCATCACCAATGATAATGCAGCTTTCATAACAGCTTATTCAATTTTATGATTTACTGATATCATCACACATGTTTTTGTTGTCGTAAATAATCTTGTGGGTTATTTATCATATTCTATTATTACCTACTTTCATCTATGTATGGAAAGCAAGACTCAAAAAAGTTTAGATAGTGAACCTAAATCACTGAGTTAAAATTCAAACAATAGTTCAACAAAATATTCGGAACTGGATTTGAGAGTTATTTGCATTGTTATGCCACATTGCTGGTCTATATATTGAACAATGCTTAATGAAAACAAAATTTTGATTTATTCAAAGTCTGACCCATTAGTTTTGTGCTGAGGAAAGTGGTGCAGTCAATAGACTAGCCCGGAGAATTCATCTTGGGGGACTGAACTAGCTTAGAGAACTCATCGTGAGTAATGTGCTGCAGAATTCTTTTGCAGGAAACAAGTAGTCTGCCCAAATTTCTTCATCAGAGACACCAAAATAAGATGGTCACTGAGGCAGTGGTAGATGTAAGGAACTTGTAAGAGGCAGCAGTTTTGTGACATTGGTGATAATGTCCAGGCTGCTCTAAAGAACTAGGCTGAAGAAAACCCTGGTGGAAATGTGGGTCAGGCCTTATTTTGAAAAATGGCTTTCTAGAAAAACTAATCACATCACCACTCATTGATAAAAGCAACTACTCATTTGCAGGAATAACTGATTTTCAAATATTTTATTGCATCTTGGGTAATTATTCAATCAAAAAATAGTTTCCGTTAGAATTTTTATACTTTGAAATACTTTAAATTTTTTTTCTTCCAAATAATGTTTTTGTGCTATAATGATATCTCTATTGTTGTGATTGGTTTCATTTTTTATTGATGTCCAGATTTAAAAAAGAGAAAAATTGACAAAAAAAGACATCAGGATAACACGACCTGGTAGTGAAATTAGCATGATAAATTGAATGCACCGAGGATATCAGTCTCTTTTTTTTGGTGTGGCTCTAGTCAACCTTATATCCATTTGTCCAGAATTTACCATTGGGCTATTTTATTTTTCTGTGTATTATAATTTTCTAAGCTTTAAATAATTATGCTAGGCCTTATAGGAAAACACAGTAATACTGAACTATAATATTTCCCAAAGACATATATATTTGAAGCTGTGAAAGTTTAACTGAATTCTTTCCCATTTGTGGCACATTACCAGGGACATCATTGTACAATACTGAAATTTTGTTCAAAATCCTTGTATTGAAGTATTTTCCAGGATTATATTATAATTAGAAAGGAAGAATAAATTCATATAATATGCTGATGACTTCATTCAAGAAAATTTCCTAATGCTGGTCCTATTCTGTGTTGTGAAAATATCAGTATTAAATTATAATGATCATAATAATATCCAACATACTAATTTACTTCTCACACATTTGAAAATAAAGAAGACATAATAATAATGAGTTTTGTAAAAAGATATTCTCATATAATGCACATGTCATTGATAAATTCAAGAAAAGTGTGAATAAAATGTTTATATATAACTAACAGTCATTATAGAGAAAATATTTAATATTTTTCATGTTATTACTTCGTTTAGTGCATAATCTAATGGTCACTATTATTTTGTTTATAAAAGTTGTACCGAGGGCTGAAGAGATGACTCAGCCATTAAGGTGCTTGCCTGTAAAGCAGAAGGTCCTGAGTTCAATTCCTTATTACCTACATAAAGCCAGATGTGCAAGGTGGCACATGCATCTGGAGTTCATTTGCAGTGCCTGGAGGCCCTGGCATGCCCATTATCTCTCTCTCTCTCTCTAATAAGTAAATAAATAAATAAATTTAGAAAATAATTGTACTGAAAATTTGGAAAATTGGTCCATATTATCATCCCCATATAAATTCAAATGACAGAAGAATGCAAACAAAACATTCTATCACCATTTCTTCATGATTAAACACATGAGGAATAAAACATTTACTTTATCTTGATGTGCTAACAAATGGAGTTCCTTTTATCTTTATTGTCAATAATTGGGTACATTGAGCAAATCTTGTGATGGCACCCCATTTATGAACTCAATATCTTTTTGAAATTGATAAATAATGTAACATCACTTAAAATAATAGAACTATTCCTTTAGTGGATACTATTAAAAGGTAGATGCTCAAATTGAATAATAGAAGGGATTTTTTTAAAAAATCACTTTATTTTTAATAATTTTGTAAGTGTGTATAATAAATAAGATTCTGTAAATAATTTAGTAATGAGTATAATTTGATTCAACTTTACTTAAAGTACAAAAAATGTTCCCTGTACATTTTTTTCTTATTTGCTCAGACATCACACTCTTATGACTATCCCCAGCATTTTCTGGGGGTGTTGAACAATTGGGTCTGGAGTTTGAGTCTGCATGCTGCTTCATCACACACAGGCCACTTTCAGGAGGATGGAGACAGAGGCGAGACAGGGTCTCTGCACAGACTCATCCCATCCAGAGCATGACCAGAAGTCTAGGAGGACTTCACTACACCCCTCTGGGTCCTTATTAGAATAAGACAGAAGAGAAAACGAGTGAGAGGCAAATCACAGAGTCTGTAATGCATCCTTCTTTCTTGTTATTTATCAAGGACAATCCATATCATCACAGAGAGGTTAAGAGCATCAGTTTTGGGATGAAATAGTTCAAAGTGCATATCCAACACTGACAGCTGTTTGACATTGGGTGATTTGTTTAACTTTTCTTTGGACTTCCTTCCTCATCTGTAACAGAACCCTGAAATAATACCTCTCCAGGTTCTGCTGACAGTGAATGAGATAATACATTCTCTGGAAATATCTGGCACTGCAGCTTAAGAGGTGGCTAAAGACTGTTGGATTGTTGATACCTTTCTAGCATCAGGCATGGAATGATTCTGGAAGAACTATTGGAAATGATAGAAGTAGAGTTCTTAATATCCAGTGGTTAGAAATATGTTGCCACTTGCAAAAAGGGTGGTTTAATAGTTATTAGGAATCATAGTACTTGAAATGAGGTACTAAATACTCTCCAAATTAAAACTCCTTCCTTCATATGCAAATGTATCTCTTTATATAAGTCATGTTTTATAATGAAAGATAACCTTTGTTGGAATAATAAAAATAAGAATATTCACGAGGCTAAAAGACAGCTTTCTGCTGTTCACCACAGTTCAGTGTACCGTGTCTCAGAGAGAGCTATGTGCACATGCACATAGTGGTTGTTGGCTTCTGGGTCATCAGGGTCTCCAGACCCTTGTGTGCTTACGTTTTCATACATGAATTGTCTCCAAGACATCACCTTTGCCACCTGCATAGTGTCCTTGAGTTTACATTTTTAGTGTGTCTGAGTTACATTAGTCAGCAAAGGCACCTCTTCATTTTGTTAGCTTCTTATTGCACTTTTTTTTTTTTTTTTGGTTTTTCGAGGTAGGGTCTCGCTCTAGCCCAGGCTGACCTGGAATTCACTCTGTAGTCTCAGGGTGGCCTTGAACTCATGGCAATCCTCCTGCCTCTGCCTCCCAAGTGCTGGGATTAAAGGCGTGCACCACCACGCCCAGCTTTTTATTGCACTTTAAAGAAGTAATCTAGTTGAGGAAAATTTGGAGGAACCCATTAAAAATATTTCAGACATGCCTAGTTTTTAATCATTCAATATGTGTTTGCTATTATGATTTGAGTGTCTCTGCATGAGGTCATACTCCTGAATGGTTTTATATTCCCAGACTCATCTCTGATCATTAATAATGTGATGAAAATGCCTGTGAAAAACTTGCATGACTTTTGAGGAATAAAGGGATTTGGGGGCAGAGCATCTCTTTTAAATGACGACTTCAAAATGCAGTTCAGACAAGAATAGATCTATTCTGTTCAGCAATTGCAAATTCATTTTTTAAGGAAATAAGAAAAGCTATTGCAAAGTACTCTTCATGATCTTACCTTTTTTTTTGCATTACACGCACCGTCTAGGTACATTCCTATTAGGTGATTTATATATCTTAGGGAAATTCTCCAGCCTTGTTCAATGTTCATTGACGAAATTGATTTAATGCAAAAGATCTGCGTTCTTTCCTTAAGTCATTTCCAGAATTAATTTTCTAGAAATCGTCTTTAAGACTGCTATTCTTACATTAATCACAAGACTGTAGAGTGAGAGATAGAAGCATTCGTTGCTGAGATTAAGTTGCTTGTTTTAATGAAAAGGGTCTCACATTCTCAGCCATGTGACTGAAAACTTAGTGCATGACCCGAAGTGTATCTAATGAACCTCTCTAGGTCCTTTTGACTCATAATGCATCATATCTACCACATATGTCATTTATTTCTTAATAACATTAAGAAACATTAGAAATATTCTTCATAACTTAATATCTGTGCCATAGTACTCGTTGTCAAAATCTTAGACCTGGAGAATGGAAATAAATGACTTTAGAAAATTTTTAATTGAGTACCAATATATTTATACCTGATAAAGGCGTTTATGAAGTCGGCCCATTGACAGTGAATAGTTCAATAATAATAGAACTTAGAAATAGGTATGTGCATATACACATGTTTTCCATATATATAAGTGATTTTTATCATTTTGTAATATACCAACTTGTATATAATTATTTTTGCCTTATTTCTAAATCACCTGTATGAATGGTATTCAGATTTATTTTTTGAGAAAGGATCTTGTTAAGACTGACTCACTATTTAGACCAGGTTGCCCAGAATTCATGACCCTCTTGCTTGTCCTTTTGAGTTTAGGGATGACAGACATACGCCACTACATCTGGCCTTCACCTTGGATTTTGATTGCATATCACGTCAATGCTTTTCAAACATCTTTATCTTCACATTTCCATGAAAATTAGCTGCACTAATCTACTGTGTATATTATAAAGCATAGAGAAATAGAAACTCATAAAAATGTTTCTTAATGCTTCTAAAACCTTTCTCAGTTATTTTTTATTTTTTATAAATATTTATTTATTTATTTGCAGATGGAGAGAGAGAATGAGAATGGGTGCACCAGGGACTCTAGCAATGGCAAACAAACTCTGGATATATGTGCCACTTTGTGCTTTTGGCTTTCCACAAGTATTTCCACAAGTAACCTGGGTTGTTAGGCTTTGCAGGCAAAGTGCCTTAATCTCGAACCATATCTCCCAGCCCCTTTTCTCAGTTTTTGCTCCCTTGTGATTGGAGAATATTTAAGAACTTCAGTTTCATATTTTATAAAAAATTATGTTTCAAAATTCTGGTCTCGGGCTGGAGAGATGGCTCAGTGGTTAAGACACTTGCCTCCAGTGCCTAAGGCCCTGGGTTCTATTCCCCAGTACTCACATAAGCCAGACCCATAAGGTGGTGGCCCTGGTGCTCTCTCTTTCTCTCTCTTTCTCTGCTTAAAAATGAATAAATAAAATATTTTTTAAAAAAATTCTGGGTCTCAACTCCTTTTATTTTGATAGTTGTCTTGGATCACTGCTCTGTGGATGTAATTGACAATTCACATGTATTCTTGTTTCTGAGGTCATATGTGTGCTTCTTCATCTGCACACATGCCTTTAGGTACAAAAGTCTGACCCTCAAGGATCTCTCTTCAGTTAATAGGTTTTTTGGTGTAACAAAAAAAAATTTTGAGGGAAAAACTAAGAAACAGGTTTGTGTCCACTGAGACTGTTGGGACTTATAGTCCTGGAACTGAACATAACTAATAAAATTAAATTCCAGCAGTAATGCACAGCAAGGTCAATGGAATCCATATCCTTAAACATAAATGACTTACAGATGTCAATTGTATTCCTGACTGAGGAGAATAGCTGGAGACCATTGGAATCCAACTAGGCAGTGGCTTGTATTGGGCCCATTTTCCATATGCTGTCTCTCTTCCAAAGCAAGATTCCCATGCTTTCCCTGTTATGCTCCTTTTAGTTTTCTGCAAAATGTTTAAAACTTGATTTAATAAACAGAGACCTTAGAAGCCAGCTACTTTTACCTGAAAGGCACAGCAGTATACTCTTGCCTTTTTACCTCAGAGCAAATCTGTAGACTCACAATCTAAACCATTGGTCTCCCATCTTTGCACATCACCGTGACCCTCCATGTGAATGAAAACACATCACAGCATCTACGAAAAGGGAATTAGAGGATGCCCGGGATACCTGGGACATCAGGGTGTGCCTTCTCCAGGCTGCTTCAGCAATATGTACAATCTACCTTTTCTTAGTATAATTTTGGCATTCCTCCCACTTAGAGGTGGTTCTTTTCATCTCCCTGTCTGAATCTGTGTGGATTTTTTTCTTATTGCTTTAACCAAAATAACCCATCAGGAGTGGTGTGATGTGCTCTCTACTAGGTTGAGATCATAAGAGATGAAGTGGCTTCCATTTTATTCAGTATAATAGTTCTATTTGAAGTCTTCAAGGCTATGTAAACCAAAAGACTCTCCTCTATCTGTAGGAGAATGGAGAGACCATATCAAGTGATATGAAGAGAGATGGTGGGCCTTCTACTCCAGCTGCTTCCTCTGCTCATATTTGCCAACATCAGCTACAGTCTGACTATCCGAGCCCTTCCCACCTGACTCATAAACACCCTGGGAGATAATAAAACGATTGCTGTTCTTTTAGGGCACTAAGTTGTGGAATGATTTGTTGTACACCTGGTGAAGAACATCCCTGTCAAGGGTGGAATATAAACCACAATGAAAATTTATGTGTCTGTCATCTCAGAGAAATTTCTGGTACTCCTGTAGTTCAGGGCATGTCAGGATATTATATCCCAAGTGAAAAACAAGTTTCAATATTTTGTACAATTCTCATCACTTAAAAAAAGGGACTTTGGAGGCTTTTGAAAGAAACAATTTATCACATTTGAGAAAAGCTCACCGGGCAGCATTTTAAGATCTGTCTAATACTTGGACTACTTTGTGTCATAACAAACTCAGTATTGGGAAACTCTATGCTAGATTATGATATTCAAGGGACCCCACTAGGATAAGGGGTGTAATCTATGTGGGTTTCGGAGCAGAGTTGTATTTTCTGTATAAAATATTTATTTGCTTTTTAAAAACTAGTCCTTGGGTTGCTATTGAGCCCCAGAGGCACCAAGCTGCCTCGCAAATTGAGCATGTATCATAAACAAGATACCGATGACCCATCAGCCTGTTACTAAGTTGGGCTTGAGCATGTTCTAAAGTAGCAAACTCAGTACAGGTATGTTGCATTTCCTCCATCTGTGTACTCCATGGGCAGTGAGGAAATTACCCAAAGATGCTTTACACACACTTTAGCATAATCTGCTGGAACCAGTCTGAAGTGTAATAATGTAGATTTATGCTACCAAAGAAGCATGTTGGTGCAAATCTGGAAGTGACTCAGAGCATCAGAATATGTATATTCCTGTGGATTCAAGATTATCAGAGGTTCCTGAGACCATTTCAGATGCTCCACAAGGTCAATAATTCCTTCATAATAATTCCAAGATTTCCACTTGCATTCTTTCGTGTGTGCAGAGGGGACCTTTTCAGAGGCTCCGTGATATGTAAGATTTCAACATCTGAATGTAGAATCAGATTTGTGTCTCTAGATGTCTTTTATCAAGCCAGGCATTTAATAGATTTGCAAAGAAATGTAAAAGATTCCATGTACACTAGTCAATATTTATTTTATTCCTCATAAAATGTAAATTTTGTGTTAATATAAAATGCTGTTATTAGCCAGGCATGATGGGAGGATTGCTGTGAGTTTGAGGCCACCATGAGACTACATAGCCAATACCAGGCCAGCCTGGGCTAGAGTGACACCTACCTCAAAAAAAGCTACTTTTATTGTTTCAAAAATAATAAAATACATTTTTAATTTCATCAAATTTCATTTCTAACATACTTAATGGCAATAGATGCAAGTCATGCATATAAAGTTCTTTAAATCACTGTACTGATCTATTACCTAGCTTTTGTCTTCATTAATGCTTTCTGGTCCTCTTTCATAAACATTTGTCCACTAAATTACATCCTGTTAGATTCCACCCACTTCTTCAACTTCTCAAGGCCACTGGAATCTGGATTTTGATGACTAAAGGTTTAGCATTTCTCTATGGTGCATTTTGGTCACTGTACAAGTGAAGGGACCTCCCTGTATCACTGGATTGCATCTTGGTGAAAATGCTTCTTCACCCTTGGCACTGAGCAATCATGGCTGCAGGTCTGGTGGGGATCAGTCTTCATCATGGCCCACCCAGTGGTGATGCACCAATGCTATGCTTCTGTGCTCCTGGCCACATTTGCCCACTTTATTACCAGTGAGGTTTCCTGGGACTCAAACAAAAGCCACAACACTGTCATAGTGACTCTACTAGCTTCTCATCTTCAGCAAGCCACCACCCACTCAACAAGGTCACTGACTGGCAGGACTCAGGCTTCATTTCCCTTCTCTTCTGTGCTACCCTTTTGCCTTCCAACTGTAACTGCTTGCTCTAGTTGAATTTGGACATGTAGAGTTCAAGGTTCATCCATGGTGTGGCCATAAGTGAGATGTAGATTTTGAATGGTAGATCCAATTCTGAAGCTTTCCAGAACTTCCCAGAACTTTCCAGAACTGAACTTGATAACAGTGGCACTATGTCTCTCCTCTGTAAGTGTACGGTACAAGGAGAATGTATCAAGTTATACAGCTGCAGGATGTGTCTGTGTTTCTGGTCTATTCCCACTCAGGACTGATACAAATTTGGTCTTTTGACTATTAAATATTAAGTTTATGAGAGCTGCACTCCTCATATGTTATAGGTAAGTTTATACATTTTAAATGAGTAGATCACATGAATAAAGCTTATCACTTGTTTAAGAGAGATGTTCCCCAGCGTTTGGTTTCTTGGATCCCACTAATGAGTTTACTGAGAGGAGACAGGATGAGCACACCCTGCAGACACGTGGATATAAATAAAGGCCCTGACTCCTCTGCTTGTTGTGGAGTGGAGAATTCCCAGTGTGGGCTGCAGGTGAGTGGGACTGTAACCACAGAGCTTCGTGGGTGCATTCCGTGGAGACTATAACCTGAGATGTTCCCTCCATTGTGATTCTCAGGAGAACAGGGCATCCTGATCTCTTACATCATCACAGGCTAGAAGATCGGGAGTCATTCTTTCTGCCTGAATGGATTATTGCACAAATGTCCCCACATCAAAGAAAAGCACCAGGAAATAGGCACAGCCTAGACAAATGTTCAAGCGGGGACAATGGAGAAGACAGGAAAGCCACAGAGAGTAGCTGAGGGTGTGACACCACCAATATAATCCAAGTGAAATTATGGCAGTCTTTCACCTCTTTTCTCTTTTGTGTTTCCTGTGTTTTCTTAGAGAAGCGAATTCACCAGTCACTACTACAAGTATGATCAAGCTGTTAAAAACCTGAGAGCAAGTCTATGCAGGGCTTAGGATGCAGTAAAGGTTGTTCCACTGTGAAGGCACGCTTTCTGATGACAGCCAGTTTATACAAGTTGCCTTGAATTCAGTGATGTGAAACCAAGGAGAAGTAATGGTGGCTAGTTTTTTTTTAATACTTTATTCATTTTCAAGCAGAGATAGATAGATAGATAGATAGATAGATAGATAGATAGATAGATAGATAGATAGATAGAGTGCACCAGGGCCACCACCTTGTGGGTCTGGCTTATGTGGGTCCTGGGGAATTGAATCCAGGGCCTTAGGCACTGGAGGCAAGTGCCTTAACCGCTGAGCCATCTCTCCAGCCCGGTGGCTTGTTATTTTCCAGCCCTTCAGCTGGGTCTAGCTATAAGACCTACAGAGCATGACCACTCTTCTCACTCTGGAATCTGACACAGAATGACTCCAGTTCAGGTAAGACCTAAAAGCTCTTCAAAGGTTATATAACTTTGCCCCCCCCCAAAAAAAAGAATTTTATCGATGCTAAAACAGTGTTCTTCCCCAAAGAACTTCTTTAGGAACTTGGAGATGATGGACCCCAAGTGGGCTGAGGCAGAAAAATGTAAACTAAAATCATGAAGAGTTGTGAAATATTCTAATGATTCTTAGACTAATTGGGGAAGTCTATCTATGACTTATGATTATATAGTTTGTTATAGAATCTACAAATTCATGTCAATGTGATCTCAAATGAATCTATAGTTTGGAAGGGCTGGGGATTTTTTTGAGTTATGTGTATTAGTCAAATTCATGTTCTTGGATGATATTGAGAGATTATTCTCTGAATGCTTTGTAAATTAATGTCACTTATCCCCATTTATACATTAGCCAAACAGTCAATTGAATAATTTGTGCTTGAGTTGTTTGTATTCATTTTCCTCACCATTAGTAGGTTTAACCTCCATTCTAATTTCTCTAACACAAGTTTATTGATATATACACAGTGAAACAACTGCCTAGCTGAGCATTCTTGAAGAAAAGACTGGTCATCGTAGTGACTCAGAGCAGGCGTGTTGTATTTTGGCAGAGGGGAATTGAAGCATCACTCAAAATGATAGCACATCTGTATTAACTCTTGCTTCACACAATTGAGATCTCAGCTTACCTTCATCAAACCTTGACATCTAGCTTCTAGCTGAGCCAGATATATTATCCTAAATTTATTAAGAGAGTAACTTCACTGGTCACCCTGGGCAAGAAAGTTATTGGTCAAGTTCAGGTCTAGTTTCCAATTATTGTTCTAGGTAATGGCTACCTGATGAGTAAGCTAGACTAGAATCCTTGCCTTCATGAAGCTTACATGTCAGTGGTGAGACATAGGTTGTGAATAAAGAGAATAAAATACATAGCATGAGAGGTGGTACCTGTGGCGGAAGAGAAAGTAAGATGGGGGGGATGAACAAAGAAGACAGAGAGAGAGAGAGAGAGAGAGAGAGAGAGAGAGAGAGAGAGAGAGAGAGAGAGAGAGAGAGAGAGCTGGCTAGTTCCATGAGAAGCTACTGGAATGAATTATCCTGTTATTCTAAATTTTATTTCTTTCTTTCTTTCTTTCTTTCTTTATTTATTTTTTAGTTTCTAAATTTTAGAATCAAAAATTTATTAGGAGAGTTATAACACTGAGCCTAGGTGGCACGGTGGGGTCTGGTAGATTGCAGAAGTCCAGATTTTGAGGGAAAATAGATTGGTTCTTCTGGGCAAAGTTTGCTTTTTTCTATAGTTTGACAGGAAGTTTTGAGTCACATAACATTTCTTTATTGCTTAAGTTACTTTCCACGATTTTAATCATATATATTCCCAGTTATCGATAGGCAGATAGTAAATAGGGATTTCTCCCCTAAAAGTTCACTTAGTGAACATAGTTTACCTTACTGCTCATGCACCAAAACCAGTTCAGGCTGGATGGCTCATTGCTGTTCTGAGCCAGATCTATTAAAGAACATATGTATTAGAATAAGTAGTTGTCATGAATGAGTCTCACTAAAAAAAGGAAAAAACTAGTTCATTGTTAGGAGTAGAGTGTAAAAGCAGGTTGGTGTAGGTGGGGGTCGCAGGTTCCCAACAAGTAGCTACATCCATTGTGTAGGAGAAGCCATGTTTAATGCTAGATCCAAAGCCTACCAGGTTCCCAGGAAGCTCAACTATTCCCCATGTTTGCCTGTCTCATAGGTGACAGTGGAAAAACAAATACTCAGCACATGGCCAGAATAATAAGAGAGGACTCCTAGGCCCCTTGTTTTCTTCCTAGAACACTTCCTTAGTGACCTAAAGACCATCTGTGATAGTTTGATCCAGGCATCCCCCACAAATGAATGTGTTCTGAATGCTTGATCCCCAGCTGATGGCAGTTTGGGTATTTGAATCTTGTTGGAGCTCTGTTGTTGGGGATGGGCTTATGGGTGTTACAGCCAGCTTCCCTTTGCCAGTGTTTGGCACATTCTCCTGTTGCTGTTGTCCGCCTGATGCTTGCCAAGAGGTGATGTCCACCCCTCTGCTCATGCCATCATGGAGTTTCTTTCCCCTGGAGTCCATAAGCTAAAATAAACCCATTCCTCCACAAGCCACTTTTGGTTGGGTTCTTTTCTGCAGCATTGAGAAAGTTGACTATAGCACCACCCCACTAGGTTTCACCTCCTCAAAGTTTCCCTACCTCCTGATAATGTCAAATTGGGAACCAAGCTTGGAAGACAGTTGAGATCAAAATTGTGGTAGTACAGAGCTGGTGTTAAGCCCCAGGAATGTCTGGCATGTTAGATGAAGCATGAGGATCATGTATAAAAGAACAAGAGACTATGAGACCAATGAAGTATACAGAAGTCATTAATTTTTTGATTTACAGCATCTTTCTTATTATTTACAGCATCCTATTAATGACTAATATGCAGACTGCATTTTCTCTACCTTTGCAAGGTGCTATTCAGAGCCCTTGTAGAACATGGTTTATTTCACACTCAGAAACTCTGATCCTAGTTGTTCCAAGAGGAAAAGCTGAACTGAGGACCTCCACAGCAACAGCACCAACAGTACTGGAAAACATCCAGAGACCATTAGCAGCTGCAGGAAGCCAATGACCCTAAGGGCAAGAAATGGCATTTGGGCCTGAACAGGAGTTTCATTCTAAGGGAAGCACAGCAACCAGAAATGATTCCAGCTTCTCAAAGGGATGCTTTGAGCAAAGTGGGGTGGGAACACCTGTCACCTGATCTGGTTCATAGCTTCTCATTGAGCATTCCCCTCATCCCAGTCTGAAGCATATGCCAACTTGGAATAACTTAGCCCTGAGCAGAGGAGACTGTGGACTAGAAGAAAGAGTTGTGCTGGCTCAGAAGTTCATTTCCAAATAGCTGTCCCTAGGAATAACCACAGTGTCTCATTTTTTTATGCAAGTGTTTCCAAATAATTCTCCATTAATTCCTTCCTGTGATCTGTTCCAGTAGTTTTAAAGTGCAGTTCTAGGAGGAGCAGCCTCAACTCACCAGGAGATATCATAAATGTACACTCCTAGGCTCCATCCCAGATATACCAAATCTAAAACTTTGGGGATTCAGCCCAGAAATCTGAATTTTAAGGAACCTTCAGTTTATACTGGTGCAATAAAGTCTAATAACCATTAGGCCAACAGGAGAAAAATAGAAGCGCCTTACTTTTTGTTTTTGACACAGATTCTCATGTAGCCCAGGCCACACTGACCTCAACTCTCTATGTAGCTGAGGATGACCATAAAGTGCTGACCTTCCTGGGTTCATCTCTGAAGTCCAGCACCATGTCCAGGCATTAAGGTCCTCACCCCATAGACTCCTTCTGTGAAGCCTCATCCCATCATTCTCCCTCCGTCCTAGAACTGGCCCGTATTACCCATGTTTACTTAATATCACAATCCTTTCCTTGGCTTTTTGTTTTTGTTTTTCAAGAAGCTATGACACCTATCTTCTTGATAAAATTCTATACTTAAAATTTCTGAAAAGAAAAAAAATAAGCTGTTTCTATCTCACAAGACTACACAGCTGATTCGAATTTCAATGTGGAAAGATTGGAATGTTTCAAGTTTATAGCTGAATTTTCTTGGACTATCTTTATCATCTTCATAGCTATTTATTTCCCACCTCTGGGTCTTACCTAACACACTAGCAGATAATCAGGTGACACCTTTTCAGAATGTACTAATGGACAACCAGCTCCCCCTAAACCAAAGGCTAAGATTGTCATCAGACAGCATCTGAAGTCTCCTTTGCTGAGAACTGCCTACTTGATATTTCTACCAATATATTTGAAAAGGCTTATGGCTTTCTTTTGCTCTGTAACTATCAACCTTCATGAAATAAACATGTTGGAAGAGAGAATTTGGGGTAACCTGAACCTGTGTTCCTGGGCCGTGGTCATTCATGTTTGCCTCTAGAAAAACCATCTATAATCCCTTTTAGGAAGAGCAGTGTGGTTTGCATCTGACCCAGTTTCTAAACCCCATCTCTCTTTGCACTGTTGGGGTAGCAAAGGGGTTACAGAATTGGGTGGTGTTAGGCGAAGAGGGGAAGATTTCAAATGCTGGCCTTTCTTAAATAAAAGAAACCCCTCAAAGGATGTGCCAGTGACTGCTTACAACTC
This sequence comes from Zapus hudsonius, assembly GCA_004024765.1. Taxonomy (NCBI): domain Eukaryota; kingdom Metazoa; phylum Chordata; class Mammalia; order Rodentia; family Dipodidae; genus Zapus; species Zapus hudsonius. The sequence continues at coordinate 29,812 of PVHP010011558.1, read as the reverse complement.
ACAGTGTCAGATGATAAACCAGAGCTGGTCATTCAAGGAATGGGAAATCCCAAGCAGCTTCTACCTACCTGACCACAAAACCAAAAACTAACCCATAGCAATGAGACGGAGCCAGATAATATCACCTCCTCAGCCAGCCTGAAAAAGGAGAGGTTTTTTTTTTTTTAATGTGTGTGTGTGTGTGTCCATGTTAATGCTTAATAAAAATCTTAAGAAACAGACAGTGGCCCCCCAGTTCTCTGTTCTTTCTTGGTTGTCTGGCTTCTTGTCTGGAAGCTCTATAGCTACACTTTCATTTCCTCAAATCTCGCCCCATCTTTCCTTTGCTGGCTCCTATACTCATTTGGAAAGGGTCCCAGAGGTCGAGAACCATTCTCATCTTAGCTGTCTCATCCAAGGACCAAGGCATGGTTTTAGTTGATGGGGAGCAGTACTTCCTGCTTATCATTCATCATCAGTACATCACTTCATAGCCATATTCCTTAGAATTTAAGGGCTCCTGATCTTTGTGTCTTTATTCCCTTCTAAACCCCAAATACTGAATGCCCAGAGGACCAGGACCATGTCCTACAAGCTTAGATCATATTAGTTAAGGTCAACACAATGCCTGACCCCTGGTGTCTTTTCCATTCCTTTTTGTATCTGCAGTTGGTTTTCATCCAAGTCCCTCCTAACTCACCTTTCCACAGCCCAACAAACAGTAAAATCTGTTATCCTTTTAAACAAAAGGCATAGTAGTTGTATTTGTATATGTCCTATATATTTTTTGCCATATACTTTTGCTAAATAAAAATAACAATAGACATTGTTTGGATATATTTTTAACAACTCCCACACTAAGCCCTAACAGGCCAGCCTCAAACTCAACATGGATTCACTGATGTTCCATGTCACCAAGCTGAAACTAAGCTGTTTATCTGACCTTCTGAGAGACTAGGATTAGATTGAATATAGCTGAATTTTGCAAACAGGCCAGTTTCAATTATCATGAAAATGAAATTCCCTTTGCTTTAATCCTTACCCAACAGAGATAACCCAAGTAACCTCTCGTTTGTTAACTAAGCAATTATTTTCCTATTGTTCAGTACCCTGTCCCTTCTTTACAAAGAAAGTAACTGAAATGACCAATTAGTTGTTTTTGTTATCTTGTTTCTGTTTTCTATGTATTAAACCAGCCCTTTCTGCTCAACACACAAGGACACATATTCTACTTTATGGAATGAAGCGCTGCCTGATTCTCCAATGGAAAATGAAACAAATTAAGACCATTACACCAAATTATTGTAATTTTGTCCTTTGATATTTTAAATCATCTCTTGATTATTTATAATGCATAATTTGATAAAATGCTATATGAAATATTTTATGCTGTATGACTTAGGGCATAATGTACTCTAGTTTAAATCATGAATGCTCCTCAAAGGCCCATAGATTGAAGGCTTGGTTCAGATAGTGGAGCTATGGGAGCTGACTGAGCCTTCAGAAGGTAGGGCCTCATGGGAGAAAGGAAGGGTGTTGAGGACATGGCCTTAAATTCGATATTAGGATCCTGAATCCATCCTGTTGGCTTTCATTTTACTTCCCAGTTCCCATGGAGGTGAACAGGCCTCTTCCGCTATACATTCCTCCCTCCTGGGTGTTCTGTCTCTGACAAGCCCCACAGAAACTGGGCTAACCATGGACTCAAATCTGACTGAGCCAAAGACCCTGTCCCCTGTGTAAATTGATCATTTCAAGTGTATATTCACAATGATAGAAAGCCAACATAAAATTATAAGGCAAGAACCCTACATGTTCAGTGCAGATGCAATTTTAAAAATATTTTTGATACATGATTTTTGAATCCATAATAAGCTACATGGAATGAAGAACCCATGAATGGACAGGGCTGATTTTACCCTCCTTTGTTGTATTCTTAAATGAAGTTTAAGGAACGAAACCATCACCAGTTGTTGACCATCACTTAAGAAAGCCAGGGGCTTTGCTGACAGAGGTGTGATCTGAACTTTCAAGTATTCTCTTGAAATGATTGCCAAAGGCTCTGGACTAAAGGAGAAACCATGGAGATACTGAACTCTCCGAGGCAAACTGAGATTCAGGAGCCTCAACTGAAAGTGGTCAAGGAATCTCTAAAGGCAGTGATGACCCACAGGTAGTCATGCCTACTAATCACTGCTGATGGAGGCAGAGGCCATGCTTTGATATTCTTCAATTCAGTCCTGTCTCTCTCAATCAGTTTTATGGCCTGGCTGTGTTATTTAGCCTTTCTGGGCTCCCAGAATCCTTTTGTACAAAATGAGACCGTTTCCAAGAAAGCATGTTCTTGGAAAGCACTGTTGATAGAGATGATAATAGCAGCTGACATATGTCGAGCATTTCTACAGGTGAGCTCTTCTAATCTTCACAGCTACTCTATAATGTTGGAAACAGGGTCTCCCATTTAGAGGACAGAGAGAGTCACAGATTTGCCTGGAGTCGTGTAAGGAAAAAAAAAATCATGCAAGAATGAACTTGAAGGAACCATCATGCCCTGAGACAAGAGTTGCCTGCCTGTTTACGACATCATGTTTTTAGGTTTTGCAAAGATTAAATGAGTTTATATGTAAAGCTCCCAGCAACTGGCTCAATGTAGTCAGAATTTTTTTAAAAACCCAATTTGGATTCAAGACAGAGGGAGGGAAAAATCCAGAACATGGGCAAGAACTTTGGGAAGAATGTGAAATATCTCCCTCTTTCTGTTTCCTTTTTTCCCTCCTGTAGTTTCCCACAAGGTCTCCTAAATGCTTCATTTCATCCAGCAACCTTTTTCACCTGGAGTTCACCACATCCTTATATCCAGAAAGGAAATTGCTATCTCAGAGTCAGTGAATCTGAGCCTTTGCTAAGGGTGATGGTTCAGATAATACAGTATTAGCTACTGGCAAAAGTCTTTGGAACCTCCTTCCTATACTCATCGGGGTAGCTCATGGGTGAGGTGTCACAGTCTCTGGGTCTTTCATGCTTCCAAGAGCAGAATTCCTGACCCTATTGCATCAATGCACAAGAATAATTTTCCAAGGAGTTTTGGTGGGCTCCCTGTATTAGGATGCAACGCAATGCAAGAGCACTGTGCTAACTTTACAGGAATGATGTCTTTGAGAGAGAGCAAATGTAGACACATCACATGGAAATGTTATTTTCCTGGGCTCCTGCAGCTGAAGAATTCACTGGGTGAGAAATCTTTGCCTGGCTTAGAGATCTTGGAGAGGAATCCTGAGCAGAAAGCCAGGATACCATCCGGTGTCTTTATATAAGAGATGAGAAATAACATTTCCCTCTCCCCATTTTGGGTTATCTGGGTAGAAATCCTATAAACTTTGTATAAGTTAGATTGATAAAAGATAGAGTAACAAGAAAATAAAATCCAGAAGTTTATATGCATGGGCCTCATGCATAAACAGAGAGATGAATAAGCGAAAGAAGGTGGTGAGGATTGTGTATATATAGCATCTTAGTAAAAGAAATCTATACATGTAAGTGTCTACACACATACATTTTTATAGAGGCAACAACACAAAACAAAATGAAAGGACTTTGGATTTCTGAGGCAGTAGACTGTGGACAGGTCAATATGTGGGTAAACTAGTGAACGATAATTATGAGTTGATTTTCAAGCTCTGTTATGCATATCCTTTCACTGTGGTGTCCTGGTTGATAAGAGTCTGGACGTGTCTCTGGAGATGGAGACTTCTGCCTCTCCTGACAGGAAGGAGAAGGGAGACATTTTTCTTGCATCTGCTTCATTTCAACTGAATTCAGCCGAGAACAACCCTGTCAAAGTGGCATATTTTGCCTATTTTCCTCAGGAAGGGCAACCTCTCCTAACTGACAGCATTGGTGATTTCTATGTCCCAGTGATTTCCTGAAGTCACAGAAAAGGCGACAGGAACAACGTTGGGGGCTGTTGGCAGGTCCAGAAGCACTCATCACTTGACTTCCAAGGGTGCTCCCCGTCCCCTAATGGCTCCTCCTTAAGAGCTTGGCTTTGGTTTGACTTTGTGAGCAGGCAGGGAGCTCTGTTGGTCCAATTCTACTGTTACCATTCTTTTTTTGCCCCAAACTAAGATAATAAATTATGGAACCAATAAGAGAACCAAGCACCAACTGAGAGATGAAAGAGACTTTAAGTCTAAACAAGAAATAGTAGATAAACTTCTTAATAAAGTCAACTTCTCAAGCCTCAGGGGTCAGGAGGTTACAAACATAGAAAGGAGGGGTTAGGCAGACAAAGCGGCAGGATGCTCATATCTTTTCTGGGAATGGTAGAGATGTTTGAGGAATTCGGTCCTCACCTCTCTTTTCTCCTGTGGTTCTTTTCAGTCATGTGATAGATACAGTTGTCAATTTTTCATAGTGGTGAGCAATGGAGTTGGGGTGGTCATTTAGCATGTCCATGAGATGATGAGGTTAAACAGATGCTTGGAGGTCACTCTGTAGCCATCTCGATCCAACCAATTTTGACCAGCCCACTTGAAGAGGAACTTCTGGCCCTATCTTCAAAGGATAAATATAATCACAGTAGGGTAGAAAGTCAGCTATATTCCCTAAGCAGATTCAGGGTAATACTACTTATAGGTTTGGACAAATTCTGTGTATAACTACCTTTTATTTCGCAGAGTGAAGAGGGGCCTGGTGCTGTTGTAAGGTGAAAAAGTTGTGCTGAAGCTCTAACCCTCAGAACCTGTGAATAGGGTTTTCTTTGGAAATGGAATTTTACAATTATAACCAATTTAAGATGAGTACACTGAGTAGACACTGATGCAATGTCACTGGATTTCATGCAAGAACAGAAAGAAGAATGGTTGCTGATGCAAACCAATGATCATCTGAAGCTAGGAGAATCCTGGTTTTATTCATTAGGGTTCTCTAGAGAAACAGAATCAGTAGAATAAATTGTATTGGAAAGTAATCTATTGGATTATTTTACGGCAGTCCAACAATAGCAGCCTGCAGGCCTGAGAGTTAAGGAACCCAGCAGCTGCTCAGTCCACATGGTGGATGTCTGAATGGCTTCAATCCAGCACCAAAGGCCCCAAGGCTTCCTGAGAGCTGCTGGTCTTCAGTCCACACTGGAAGGCTGAGGAAACTTGGTTCCCATGCTGATGAAGTATAGCCAGGAGAGCTGAACAGGATAGACACAAGTGAAGGCAGCCAGGCAGATAGAAGAGGGGGCTACATCCTCTCAGAGCTTCCTTACATAAGCTGACCACCAGGAGGACCGCCCACTCTGGGAGAAGGACTTCCTCCTTTAGTCAGTGCTTCCTGGAAGCAACCTCAGAGACAAAGTCAAAAGGAATGTCTGTGGATTCCTAATCTGATCAAGTTGATAACAGAATTTAACCACCCTACTCTTTTAGCACTTCCAGAAATACTTCTATTACAGACTTCTAGCCTCTACAACTATAAAAGAATACATTTCTGTTGTCTAAAGCCACCCAGTTTGTGGCACTGTGTTACGTAGCCTGTTGCAGTAAGCTTTCTAGTTGCTGTGCAGAAAGAACTCAAGCAAAAGCAGCTTGTGGAGGAATGGGTTTATTTGGCTTACGGACTCAAGGGGAGACTCCATCCTGGCAGGGAAAGTGATGGCATCACCTCCGCCACAGCACTGCAAACAGCAGCAGGAAGGTGTGCCAAACACTGGCAAGGGGAAGCTGGCTTATAACCCCCATAAGCCCGCCCCCAACTACACAGCTCCAGTGAGGTTTTAAAACTCAAACTGCCATCAGCTGAGGATCAATCAATCAGAACACATTCATTTGTTTGTTGGGGACACCTGGATCAAACCATGACACGGCCCATCAGAAATGAATCCAGGGATCTACTCTGGAATATACAAGGATAGTGGAGCCTGGACCTCCCAGACAGTGAAAAGTCTTTTGGGTAATTCATAGCCTCTTTCAGATGCCAGGGTGAGAAGGCAGTGTTTTTCTGGAGATGTTGGCCTCTGCATAGTCATTCTGTCATAGTGGGCAAGGCCAGTGAGGATTGGGGTCTCCCTGCATGATCCAGCCCACCACAGTATCGTAGCATGAATGTCACCTCTCTGAGGGTACAGCCTCCTAGAGACACATCTCAGGCTGCAGGGCATTCCTCCGCATTCTCTTTGGTGTGGTTTAGTCTTGTCTGACCTGTCAGCATGAACTACAGGAGTCCAGAGAGGCAGCCTGGCTGGTTGCCTTGACAACCTGATGATGTAATGTTTTAAATTACTTCCTGGCTGTGCTTCTACTGCAGGTTCCCCTCAGCTGGGTGACATGCAGCTACAGCAAGAGCAACAGGGGTCTTCACTTTTAATGATCCTCTCACTGGCATCTGTGGGATGCATTTGCATTAGCAAGGGAGAGGTAAGTCTGACTATAGCTAAACTGCATGGGAGTTTTGCCCAGGGGACCCAAGACTAGCTTGCAGATCTGTTTTTGCTGAGTGCACTCCTAGTGGGTCTTAGCTGCTGTGAGGCTCTCCCCAACCTCCTCGTTTATGTTTTAGTGTGGGTTCCTTGCAGAAGCTCAGCAGAAAACGGTCAAAGTGACTTTCAGTCCAATGGATTTCAAGCAAATTCCCAACCCTGAGCTGGACCCTAGCATATCAGAGAATCCCATCTCCAGGGTTTGTGCCAAGAAAGCGGTTTCTCTGTTTTCAACAATTTCCCCCTCCCAAAAGCTTCAGGTTTGTGACAATTTGTTTTTTTCACAAAGCAAAAGCAAAGCTCTTGGTTCAAGTCAACATCAGCTCTTGAATCTGTGCCTTATGGGGCTTTTCCCCCCCAGTCCTTCTGAATGATACTCCTGGACAAGGCGCCGCAGAACAGGTGGGTGGGGTTCTCCTTGGAGAACAGGCAACTGCAGCTGTCTTTGACAGAAGCCTAAAGTGGGCATATGCTCAGGTGTGTGTGTGTGAAAGATTTGATTGCTTGTCTCTTTCAAAGACTACAGGACACTTATCTCCTAAGAGCCCACCATGAAAGGGGACAAGCAGCAAGACCCCACACGCTCTGCCTCTCAGTGCTGTCTTCAGGGTGAGCTGCAATAAACCCCACAGAGAACCCGATGTCACAGCCTTCTTCTGCAGGGTTTATGTGAGGTGAGAGGCAAGGGGCCTTCTGGATGGGGCAAAACATTTCACAAGGATTCTTTGAACTGCTGTGATGGGCAAGGAGCCCAGATCTGCTGTTAGACACATGGTACTTCTGACTACCAGTCCAGATGTCTGGAGTCAGAGGCAAACCACTGTCTTTGAAAGCCACGCTCAGTGTCAAAATGAGGAAGCTCTATGTTGATAAGCCCACCCCCAGGCCAGAGAAGGGCTTCTGAAGGGTAGAAGGAAGAGAGAGGAATGCCAAATGGCTTAAAGATTTCCTCAAGCATATGGATGCCATTTTCCATTGTCAAGCCAAATTCAGGGTGGCAACAGCTTCCTAATGCTCACTGCCATTCTGGCTCAGGTCATGTCTGGTCAGGCCTTTGAAATGGTGACCTGGATAGAAACAGGCATCTCACCATCTAGATGGCAGGAATAATGCGAGAAAGCACGGGTGAGTAGAGAAGGTATAGAGAAGTTTGGCACTTGCCAGACTCATCTGGACATGTGTCCGTGGTCTGAACAATGTGCTTGACATATGGTTTTCATTTGATCGAAGAGTTCATCAGAAATTGAAACTTTGGGGCACAACTCTATGTTGAAAAAAAAACAATCAGTGTTTTATAAATTGCATTTACCTTTTAATTGCCAGCACAATAAACAAGTTAACATATCACCTAGAGATTCACTTTAAAATTGAGCATGCTCACATGATTTTAGTTAGTGCCTTGCTTTGATTTATTGATGACCACTTAACTAATGTCACAACAGCATTCTGAAGAGGAAGATTATATAACAGTCAAATTGGAATGGGGCAGGAAAAGAAAAAGACTCATGCAGGGGCTAGAGAATATAGGCATGAATAGAGAATATAGGTCCAGAGAATTTGTGCTGTGGTAACCAGTGCCATATTTATGCTGGGAGCAGATATATTATACAGGCTCCACTTTGTTTTTTCAGAAACTCACAGCCATTCATCAGCAAAAAGTATAGCAGTGGAGTACAGAATTTTCTGTTGATTCTAGCGGTAAGTGGATTAGATATCTATTTAATTCAAGTTTCAATAACACTGCATTGTGAAACTTATCTTCAACTGAACAAACAAGACAGTTGTAAAGTTATCAGGGGACATCTTATTAAAATTTGCATCCCAAGTCTGACAACATTTTGGATTCCTTGATGGCTCTGAACTAGCAAACAAGGTTATAAGAGTATACAGCGTTCTTGTATAATGTATTTATGCCAAAGAGGGTTGTGTTTAGTTTCTTCTCCTTCATATTATGTTTTGTAAATTCAAATGATACAAATGACTTCCACCAACACTGGAAGTCTGTTGGATTTAATTTTCTTTGAAAAGCACTTAGGGTAGACTCCAAAATGCCGCCCAATAATTTTCACTTTCTGGAAACCACAACTCTTGTAACATCCTCCTATTTGGTTTATGCTTATTCTGTTTGGCTAATAAAATACTAAAAAAAATAGTGGGTATCACTTCTGGGATAAAGTCACAAAGCACAATAGGACTCTTTCTCTTTTTCTCTCTATTTCTCTCTCCCTGAGCAAGCCAGCGGCCATGTCAGGAGAATGGAAAATCCTGTGACAAGGTTTATATGATGAGGAACTGAGGTGTCCTGCCAGTGGCCCTGTGCGTGTGACATCCTGGAAGCAGTTCTCCATTTCCAACTCCTGACTGATGTTCGGGCTAGCAGGTCATAAACTAGAACCACCAACTAAGCCTTCAGCCAAGGAGAGATAAATGCTTGCTATTTTCAGCATCAGTTCTCATACCCGGTGTGTATCTGATGCAGGAGTCTAGGCGTAACCAATGGCAGAAAAGCCATCAGATGCCATTTCCTGAGTTGAGCCCATGAGTCAGGTGGCAGACATATGCATGTCTAGGTCACAGATGGAACATCAGCAGGGGCATTTTTTAATGCCATCAGACTTGCCTTGTGTCATGACTTTGCAACACTGATGCAATATTGATGATACAGTCTTTCAAAAAATATGTCTAGGGGGCTGGAGAGATGGATCAGCAGTTAAGGCACTTGCCTCTAGTGCCTAAAGCCCTGGGTTCAATTCCCCAGTACCCACATAAGCCAGACCCACAAGGTGGTGAACCTGGTGTGCTCTCTCTCTCTCTCTCTTTCTCTCCCTCTATCTCTCTGTCTCTCTCTGTATCTCTCTGCTTGAAAATGAATAAATAAAATATTTTAAAAATATGTCTAGGAAAAGATTGTCATTTCTCATTATTGCTAAGTCACTCCATCCAGAGTGATAGCAAGATGAACCCCAAATATCCAATAATATTTATTCATCCATCTTTTCCTAACCCTCATGTGACTCAGTTACAGAATAGACAAAAAAAAATCTCACAATGATTGTAATATACAAAGACAGGTAGGTTTTTTTTTAATTTGGTGTATGTGGGGTGTGCATGTGTGTGCACACGTGCACATACCAGGGCATTCCTGTGGAGTCTGAGGATGTCACCTCACCTTCCCCCTGTCTGAAGCACAGTCTCTCACTGTTCACAGTTGCATCTGTCAGATGAGTAAGCTTCCTGGAGACTCTCCTGTGACACTTAACCATTTCACCGTAGGTTATGCAGGCATTACAGATGCTCACAGGACACCATCCAGCCTTTTATAGGGTACTGGCATTCTGAACTCAGATACTCAAACGTTTTATCCACTGAGACCTCTCCCTCCTCTTTTAAATTTCTGTAACTGATCTCGTTTTCCTCATTCGGGTCACCTAGGAACACATAAACGAACTGAAACAACTGACAAGCAGATTTCATCCTGGGGTTAAATCTGATTCACAAATTAGAAAGCACCTTCAAATCATTGCTTTAGGGAAAAGGCAAATATTATTTATCGCATTGCTTACTTAGTCTTTTGCTCAGCACCTTGGTTCATTTAAAGACATTATCTGGTATGTGGCAGGAATGCTGAGACTTACAAGATCTCATAGTACAAGCAAAATCAGGGTTCTGTCTTTGGGGTCCCTGGCTTCTGGAGTAGTGTCCTTTGTATCCTCCCTCGTTTTCTCCTGGAGCTGCACCCTGACAACTATTTCTTCTTCTTTATTCTGCATAGCATGCATTGTCCCTCAAAGCTCTCTACTATGATTTCTGGCCAGGATTCTGGCATGCTTCCATTCCATCTCTGGTACTTGGAACCATGAGAGGCCAAGAGAAGCTCATACACATGGATAACTTTGCCAACGACCAACTTGATTTAAGTATGAACAAGATAGACAAAGGATGGCCATGGGGCAGTTCTCTTTTGAGCTGCTGGAAGCCCCCATCTTCCAGTTACCTAATATGCATGCCCACTCTAAGGCCCAAGTCTAGAGAGGAGCAAATTAGAACACACAGTTTCTTGTATTTTTCCACCCTTCCCCTAGCCCTCTTAATTCTTCTAGATCCTCTTGTCTCTTCTAAAATGCAAAGTTACTAGTCTGCTATAGAACTGTTTGGCCTGTTAATTCCCCCAGTCAGAACATAGCTAGACAGAGCATTTTCTTTATGTCACGGAGGAAGAAAATGAGTAGACTCTTCCAGTATGCGATAAGAAAGGGATTTAGCTTATTAGGTACTTGTTAAAAGTTCTGAAATTTAATGTCAGAGACCAAGTAGAGCCTCGGTCTTTCCCTGCTCATTTCTCTGAGACAATTTCCTCTGGGCCAAGTAGAGGAGAGATCATGAACTCAGAAAGTCAGGAGGGAAAATTCCCAGTCAGCATTTTCAGAATTCCTCCACCAGGTCTGTCTCTGTTGTCATTTTCCCCTAGTCTTCCAGGTATAGATATTATCTGCACAGTGGAGACAGTGGCATCTAAATTGAGTTCAGCTCTATTTCATTCTTCCACAGCTTCCTCAAAAAGACATCCTCAAAAAAAAAATCACTCACTTCCCTCCAGACACTTTCTACCCACACAGAAAAGTTAGTATGGCCAGGGGCCACACGCATGTCAAGTCAGTTAAGCTGATGAGTGATCAAGTGGTCTGCAGCATTCTTGGGCAGCTGAAGGTGCCTTTACAGGGCATATGTTGTCCTGTAAGTAGCTGGTATGTTACCTGGTGCCCCTCTTAGAACATGTAGTGAGGATATGGGGGACCATGACTGTGTCTCTCCTCTGTCCCTGCTCATCTTCAAGATGACACAGAGCCCAGCCCAGCCACTAATTTGGGTTTCCCAGTCCTTTCAGTGTCCCTTCCAGTCACATCATCACAGAGCCACCTGCTGCCCCATGGCCCATACATGCCATGCTCGCCGCTTCCCCATGTGTGGGACCAGAGTGACTATTACAGTTCTAGACATTAGATCAACCCTATTATTGCCCTCCAGATGTAACGAGAGTCCTTTTCTTTAAAAGACATTGGAAGAGAGCATTTATAGTCATCTTTCATTTCTTCAGGATCAGCTACTCCAGCTGCAGCCCAGTCCCCAGCCCTAGGGCAATGTTCCTTCAGCACCTTGTCGTGCCCTGTGCCCTCTTTGTAGTGCCTTTCTTTCTTTGTTAGCATTGGCTCCAAGGCTCACTTAAAGGCAACTTTTAGGTCGAGAATCTCTAAAGGAGTCATTAACCATGATGTTTCAGGGCCAGACTTGTCTGTTGTGTCTGTGTCTATGGTCTTGGAGGTGGTTAGCCCATAGCTATCAACACGTCACTGTATCTGTGACAAAACCTTGATAAGGATTATTTCAGTTAGCCTTGACCCTTTTATTTTTCTCACCATTGTATAGGTTCTGAAACTGAGGTTAGACAGGCTCACTGGGCAAACTACACACCATTCAGTCATCATCTCCAGCACTGCCTCCAGAGCTCCTTCCTCACCTCCATGTGCTTGGTTTACATGGAAATCTCAAGAAATTATCAGATCCATCTCTTGATAAAAACAATAAACACAGTCAGGCAGGGTGGTACATGCCTGTGAGCCTACCACTTGAGAAGTGAGGGGGGGAGATGGTGAATTTAAACTTAGTTTGAACTACTGTTGTAGTCAGCTTTCTAGTTGCTGTGCAGAAAGAACCCAAGCAAAGGCGGCTTGTTGAGGAATGGGTTTATTTGGCTTATGGACTCGAGGGGAGACTCCATCCTGGCAGGGAAGATGATGGCATGAGCAGAGGGGTGGACATCACCTCTGCCACAGCACTGCAAACAGCGACAGGAAGGTGTGCCAAATACTGGCAAGGGGAAGCTGGCTTATAACCCCATAAGCTTGCCCCCAACAACACAGCTCCATTGAGGTTGTATTTCCCCAACTGCCATCAGCTGAGGATCATTTACACAGAACACATTCATTTTTTTGCGGGGGATACCTGGATCAAACCATGACAACTACATAGCTAGTCCCAATGGTAGCCTGAGCTGCAAAATGAGATCTTTCCTAAATAAATAAATTAATTAATACACAAATTTCTAAATATATAAATAAAACAAATTCAAAAGGATCCAAGTTTTTGGAGCCTTCCAACTGGGTACTTTGTAGATCCCTTTTACCTGGAGTAAAAGCCCATGGAAGCTTCTGGAAACAAACACTTGACATTGTGCTTTGTCACAGGTGGGGATTTCACCTTTCTGAAACTAATATGCCTTAAGAATCATCTTTCTGAGAAAAATGTCTTCACAGCAATACAGCATAGTTAATAATGTAGGTGTGATGGAGAGAGGCAGGCCCGTGGTTCTTCACTTCTCCCCATGGATGGCTCTGGCTGTGCATGATGGCTACTTCCTGCTTTGCTTCCTTCCTCTGAGATGGAAGTGGGATGTGGGGGTTGCTGCTGAAGGTCTGATATTACACAGAAGGAAATGGCAAGTAGAGAGAAAAGGAAGGGCTGTTTCTGACTTCTCCTTGACAGGAGGCCCGGGTGACTCACAACACAGCTCTGCTAAGACCAGATGACAGAATGTCGCAAAGTTTTGAAGAAGGTCATTCTTGCTGTTTCTGTGTAGAATGTAGTGGTTTTAGCTTTATGGTTGGAGCAGGTCTTAGGAGATGAAGTTGGTGGCTGTGCCCACTGGAGTGACAGCAACAGAGGAGCAGTGGTGGAACAGGGAAGTGACCTGCTTCTGTACAGACAAACAAACCATACTCAGAGCCAACAGACCACCATCAGCCTGAGAGAAAATCTGTGCCAGCTACACCATAGACAGAGGTCTAATATCTAGAACCTACAAATAACTCAAAAAAATTAAGTAATAAAAAACCAAACAACCCATGCAATAAATGGGGCACTGAACTCAACAGGGAAGTCATGGAGGAGGAGACATAAATGGCCAATTCTCATTTAAGAAAATGCTCATCATTATTAATGATCAGGGAAATGAAAATTAAAACAACATTGACATTCCGCCTTACTCCAGACAGAATGCCAATCATTAAAAAAATCCAACAATAATAGATGTTGGCAAGGATGTGGGGATGGGGGGAAGAGGAACCCTCATTCACTGCTGGTGGGATTGCAAACTTGTGCAACCACTATGGAAAGCAGTGTGGAGACTCCTGAACAGGATGGATATAGAGCTACCAACAGATCCAGCTATTCTTCTACTGGGCATCTACCCTCACTTCAGCACAGAGATATCTGCTCAACCATGTTTATAGTGGCTCAATTCATAATAGCTAAGAATTGGAATCAACCCAAATGCCCATTACTGGATGAATGGATATCAAAGTTGTGGTGCATTTGCACTATGGAATTCCACTCAGCAGTAAGGATAATGATATAATGTAATTTAAAGAAAAGTGGATGGACTTAGAATAGATCATACTTAGTGAACTCACACAAGAACGGAGAGACAAATGCCACATATTCTCCCTCATCTGTGGTTCCTAACCAGGTTAAGCATGAATAGTAAGTAAAACTGACATGTGGATTGAGAGACTGACAAAGGGGATGGAAGGAATTAGTGGAGGTGGGGGGAATGGGAGGGCAGGGGGAGATATACACTAATCTAAACCCATAATGAATCAATACCATAAAATCCTTACTTTCATACAGTGAACTCTTTTTTTCTCCATTAGAAAAAACTTTATTAAAATATTTATTTATACATGTGTATTTGTGTGTGCACCTGAGTCTCTTGCCACTGCAGATGAATGTAAGCTATGTGTGTCACTTTTTTATTGTCCATAATTAGTTACATTGTTTAGTGGGCCAACAATGAGTTGTTATCCCCAATTCCTCATTTCCCCCTTTCCCCATCCCCAGTCAGCTGGATATCCTCCGCCATGGGCCGTCTGGATCAGTCTTTCATACAGTGAACTCTTGAGGAAGCTGGGGACATCATCTGGTAAGAAGGGCCCTGAAGAGTCTAGGAGGAAGTCTAGCTCCATGATAAGTTGCTCTGGCCTTTAACTCCCTGGTCCAGTAATTGGTTTCTTCCCACACTGAGATGTTGATCTAATAGACCTTTGAGGCCCCCAAAACAAGACAGGCTATGTCAAAGCTCTTGAATACCTGCACCAGGCAAAAGATAAGACCCTATTGCTGAAGATGCCAAGACTGTTGTCACACAACACCTAGAGAAAATGCTGGATCCAGAAAGGCAACCAGCTCCCAGATGATGTCCTGTGTAGTATAGAAAGGAGTTACATGAGCTGCCAGAGGAAATTGGCCAATGATATATGATGAAAGCAAGGGACATTGACATACAACACCAACTGACCGATGTTATGAGAATCCAGAGGACACTGCTATACAACAGAAACCAGCAAGCCAAGAAGTGCTCATCCATGCAGTAATGGCACTTAACCTAAGTAGGTAATCAATGGCTTGTTGATTGGCTAAGAGACCCACTCATTGGCAAGGAACCTTTAGCAGGAACTGGGATCCAAGACAAACTCTTATGGAGACCAAGAATCTGGATTCCAAGGGGAAACTCCCACTAACCAGAAATCTACAAAGAGGCTACACCCATTAGACTCTCACCAATTTAACAATGGTTGTCTCTTTTAACCTATGCTGATCTTACTCTCCATTGAAGATTATGTTTGTATTTTCAGACGGCAGTGAGAACTGTGGACAACTCACTTCCACCAATAGGACCCGACATTATGGTTGACACCCAGGCAGGAGATCAACCACCCCTAATTCATCATCTGGGACCCAAACAAAACCTTTGAGGAAGTGGTGAGATGAGCAAGAGAACTACCCTCCACAGCAAATCAGATCAAATATGAAAGGGTAATGGGGACAGACACCAAGGATACCCAAAATAGTCCCAAACAGAAATCCAGGGACTCTTAAGATCTCATCAGTAAAACAGACTTAAAACTCACCCACCATGACTCAGGGAACTTTGTGGAAGAGGGGGCAGAAAGATGTAAGAGCCATGATGGGGGAGAATATCCAGAGACATTGCCCCCCTCAGCAACAACATCATAATCACCATCATCATCATCAACAACAACACACACATACACACACACACACACATACACACACACATACAGATTATGCTTCAAGTATTCATGGAAAATTGAGTTCCAGTTCTGGGTAACAACAGCTTTATAACTGTTATCTAAGAGGACAGTTTCTCTAAAACAGTGTCTTAAAATAGAAGTCAGTGTCATTTGCTTATTAATCTGGTCTGTACACATTCTAGGCAAATTTGATAGAGAAGGGATTTAAAAACAACAAGATCAACAAATATTTGCCACGTACCTTCATTATTGATTTTTTTTTATTTTGGAAATGGCTTATCAGCAAAAGCAGTTTGATTATGTTATTTTTTCCCTTTTGAAAATTCAATCACATGAACCATGAAGGTTTCAGATATATTATGCAGCTATTGGATTATTTTAAACAAAAAAAGGTAGCAGCTTCAGAAAAATCCAATCGGTCTTATTATATAGATGTAGCTCTAGGCCAAAGCTCCGGGTATTTTTGCACTCTACATTCTTGTTTTTGAAATATTCCATGGCCTTTCTAGGCACAATTTCAATTTTATTTTTCCTGTTTCCAAATTCATTGCACAGTGATAGTCTTCTTTGCCGTTACATTTTTACATCTGAGAATTCATGTTTAAGCAACATACTGCCTTTAGAAAAAAAAAAACCAACCCCAGAATGCACTCAGCTTTACTATTTTCCTCTATAAAGGTTCCTTGAAGCCAGTGGAGATTGTTACTTGGTGAAGTCAAGTGGTAAATCTGTCCTCATCTGTGGTTTGTTCAGACTACTGACTGGAATGCATTTGGCGAAGATGATTAAAAAAAGATCTCCAACTCCAATCTATTTAGATTTACTTTACTTTGTCTTCAATGATGTATGAAATTTCTTTTAGGATATTACAAATGTTCTTCCAAATTTATCTTCCCTTGTCAACTGCAGGGTTCTCCTTCCCATCAGTCTTTTGAAGGGAGCCAGGCATGGCGTGCAGCTCAATTCACAGATGCCTAAAAACATGTGTCTGACATCTGGTCTCATAACAGGCAGCCACCAGCCTTTAAACTTCTCTCTGAAAGAGGCTGCTACAAACAGAGAGCATTTTCTGACATTAATCTGAAATCATGTGGCTTTGTTAGCGAGGAAAACTATCCTTCTAAAAACCTTGGGTTGAATTTATGTCACAGCTATGAACCTAGCCATCACTTTCTAATTACTTTTTGAAAAATAGTTCTATACTAACACATTTTAGAAGGGCCGTTTCTTTCTTATAATTTCATTTTATGAGGTCACTTTTCAGGACTATTTTTGTTCTGACTTTTTGTTAATGAAATGTCCATTAATGATGAGGCATTTGTAAAATCTGAAGAGAATTAAGTATCCGATAGTTATAAACAGTTGTTCTTAGCTTTTCTCCTGTTTCTTTTTTTCCTAAATCATTCACACAAGATTCCTCAGTTGGAGAATTCCAAATGTTCTTTCTTGTTTCTTTCTTATTCTTTGAAAGGGGGCCATGTTCTCTTTTAAAAGGGGCCATGAATGTGTATTGATCTGCCTTTGGAGAAAAGGGCCAGGTCTAGAAGAATGGAACTTCTTTGGAGACGTACAGAAGAGATCATAAAGCTAAATTGGAAAGGTGTTTACTTCCAAAAACAGTAACTGTTTTCTAACTGGCCCTGAATTTCACAGAAGGCTATTTATATTTCCATGTATTATGATCGTTTTTCTTTTTAAGGTAAAGACTCTGAGTTGTGATTATCAAGGCAGACAGATAACAGAACTCTCTTAGCAGGGCTGAGACTATATCTTGGCCAATATTACAGGCCACTGATCCAAATTCTATCTAAGGTGCCTGAATCGCTACAGATTTTGCACAACAGGACTTACGTTTTAGCTGCTGTCTTTCCATTTCATCAGCGATCAGACCTCAGACTTGGGCAGAAACCCCAGAAGAACACATTAGTCATACTGCTTCAGTCTGTACTAAAATCATACATGAAACAAGAAAGCTATTGAACTAGCTTAGAAGTTCCAAGAATATGACGATTCCAGAAGGGAGTCTTTGTCTTTAGTTACTAGATAGCATCCAGAAATATCTTAGTATTTTGCGGCTCTTTGGAGAGTGATAGGAGCAATGAGGCAGTTCTCTGAATAGTGCAAATCAAACCAAATTACTTGTAATTCCCTCTGTAGCTGCTTCCAGTGGAGGTTGTTACTGGGCATTTAGAACTGTTCACAACAGTGGCTTCAGTTCTTTACTTGACATATTCATACTGTTCTTGTGTGTTGTATTTATACAAAAGGCATATATAAACATACCTAATATGTATGACTAATTAAGTATCATAAAGCACACACACAGTTTGCTGGAAGCATCATGAACCTTCTAGAAAATGCTCATGGTTTATTTCTGGGCCCATTAGAGAGTTTTGGACATGAAACACTGAAAAACAGTGCATACAGAAATACCCATGTTTGAGCTGGGATATCAAATCATGAATATTTAATAAGTCACAAAGTTGGGGTGACCCTATGGCTTAAAAAATTCCATAGAACTAATGGAAGAGGAGCAAAATAAGTTTGGCATTATGGTTAAATGCAAGCCCAAAATAGGGACTTCAAAACATCCATTCTACACAGTGGTCCTCAATGACATAGGAAAGGGGAACCATTCTCAATGGGAAAAAACACTGAGAAGTGTGTCTAGTCATATACTTGTATGGAAGAGAAATCTGCCTCATGTAATAATGTTTACAATGCTATGAACATTATTATACATGTCACTTTTATATTCATAAGCTTTCATTTGGGGGAGGGGTAAATATCAAGAAGTCTAATTCCTAAATCATAGGAGATATTAATGCGTGGTGTTAGATGATACAGACTAAGTGTTTTCCAAAGAATCTATACACCCAAAGCAATTCATAAAAGTACTTGTTGTCCTATAATAATATGATCCTCTTCCTCCCTCCCTCCTGTCTTACTGTGCATGTGTGTGTGCGCTCATGTGCGTGCTAGCGTGCATGTGTGTGTGTGTGTGTGTGTGTGTGTGTGTGTGTGTCTTGATTAACTATTATGTCAGGCAGTGATTTTTTTAAGGAATATTAGTCTAAAATTGCCTCTCTTGAATATGAGCGCTGTAGAGTTCTGTTTCTGAGGGGATGATGGTAAGCACTGAGGAGACTCAAAACTCGGCATATTTGCATTGTACTTTTGATACTAGATGATTTAAAGGAGAGGGAGAGAAAGGAAGAATGAGGGAGGGGGGATTGAGAAAAGGAGGGTTGGAGAAAAGGATAGAGGGAGGGCAGGCCATGGGACTTCTGCACCAGCAGAGGGAGGGACAGAAATCAAAGAAAACAACAACAAAATACAAGAGATTCAAAGACGTAAGTCAACATAGGTTGTATCACCAAACCAATCTATAGTTTAACCACAAAGGAGCTCAGGGTCCATATATCATGTAAATAGTGACAAAAAAGTCTTCTCTTCTTATTTCTCAACTACAGCAGTGTCAAGAAGCCATTTTTAAGAGGGGCTGTGAATAGAAGGGGAGAAAGTGTAACCCCATGAAAAATTGATCAGACCCACAACTCCTTGTCCCAGTCATTGGCTCCTTCCTCATTGAGATGTTGACCAAAGAGACCCATGAGGTCCCAAACACAAGACAGGATTCTGTCAAAGCTCTTGAATACCCACCCCAGGCCCAAGGTAAGACCCTGTTGCTGAAGAAATTACAGAAAGCCATTGATCAGCACTGAGACCCCAGAAGGCCCAGAATGGTAACCAGCCCCCAGATGGTAGTTGGTGCCATGCTGGAAGGAACTGCGTAAGGTGCCAGGGGAAACTGGTCAATGAAGTTGGAGATGACAGAGACCACTGAAATAAAACACAGTCTGCCACCATGAGTAGGCTGAATACACTTCCTTCTGGGAGAGAGCAGTGAATCAAGAAATGATCACTTGTGCAATGGAGGCGCCAAAGCCTGGGGGAGGCAATCAACAGCTTTTAATTTGGCCAAGCACTCCACTCAGTGACAAGGACCCTTAACTGGAATTGGGACTCAGGGCGAAATACATTGAGAACCAAAATCTTGGGGCCCCCCCAAAGAGAAATTCACTTTACAAGTGAATTAAAAAGAGGCTACTCACAATAGAATCTAGCCAATTCATAAATGTGTATCTCAGTTAACCTATACTGATTTCACTCTCCGATGGAGATTCTGTTTGTATTTTTTAGAAGGCAACAAGAGAGCTGTGGCTCATCCAAGCCTACCAACGAGCCACAGGCCAATGCCTGACATCCTGGCAAGAGATGAGCCACCCCAGACCTACCATGGAGAATCCACATGAAACCCTGCAGAGAGTGATGGGATAAGCAAGAGACCTATAACCACAGCCAATCAGTAAACCCAGGATAAGCCAGCCAGACACCAATGATCTTCAACACAACCTAAAGCAGAAGTACAGAGACCCCTAAACCTCAACAATAAAGCAGCCTTAATACTCACTCACCATGACTCAGGGAACTGAGCAGAAGAGGGGGCGGAAAGATTGTAAGAGCCATGGTGGAGGAGAATATCCAGAGACATGGCCCTCCTCAGTAACAACATACACAGGGGGGTGGGACCAGGTTGACTCCTAAGCTATCCATAACTCCCTACCCCATGGACTGATCCAGACTGCCCACGGAGGAGGATATCCAGCTGACTGGGTACAGGGAGGAGGGAAATTGGGGAGTTGGGGACACCAACACATTATTTACTCATTTAATGTATCCAATTATGGATAATAAAGTTATAATTAAAAAACCTAAAAGACTCCTGCTGACTTGGTGTTTCCTTGGCTATGCAGGCAAAAGCCCTTCTTTGACCAGCCCATTCTTAAATCCCAGGGCATGTTTCATGGGAATATGTACTCTGAGACCTGGCCGGAAGACTTCCTCTAATTAGGGAGGGAAACTGAGTCAGGGTCATGTAGTATTTCTTGTGGTGGAAATCTAGCCTGAGTTCTGGAAAGAGAAAGAGAAGCAAGATGGTATAGAGACAGAGAGTACCTGCAACTACCCGAGGAGTCACCCGGGGATAGGCTGCACCTGAGTTCAGGTGAGTGACCACAAAGAGACAAACTCTGCACCTTTACCTGGTTTTCTTTTCTTCACTGTTATATGTCCCTTACTTAATGTCTAATTTCAGTGTTGTAGACAAATAGCATACTGCCATTTATTTCTTTTAAATTATTTTTTATTCTGTGTGTGTGTGTGTGAGAGAGAGAGAGAGAGAAAGAGAGAGAGAGAGAAAGCAAAAAATGAGACTTTCTGGGGGAGGTAGGGGATTAGCAGGAGGCAGAGGGGGCAAAAAGGAGGGCTTGAGGGGTGAACATCTTTAAGATACACTAATGCTTGAAGACAAGTGTCTTTATAAATTTCACCACTATGTGCAATAAGTATATGGCAACAAAATTTGAAAAAAAAAAGTCACAAATTTTTTGGAGGGGAGAGGAAGAAGTTTTAGTTTAAGAATCTAATTTATTTGACTTGTTTCAGATTCTTCAAATATTCTAGGCTTTCTAACTTTCATTTTAATTTTCCATTCTTCAATTAATTTGACCCTTTCATCTAAATTTCAAATTTATTGATATAAAGTTATACATAATATCACTTTATTATCCCTTCAATGAATTTAGGATCTATTATGATATCTTCTTTTGTATTCACATTACTGAAAATTATGCTATTTTAACAGGTTTTACAGATTTTTTTATCTTATCAGTTTTTTTTTCAGAGTTGACTTGCCTGTTTTGACATTTGTCTAACATACTTTTGATTATTTATTTCACAGACTGTCTACATTCATTTATTCTTGCCTAATTTCTTCAAATTTCTTTGTATTTAATTGGGCATTATTTTTTCTAACTTTCTGTGGTAGACATAGATAAATGATTTTCAGCCTGTCTTCTTTTCTATTAGGTGTACCTGAAGTTATATATTTTCCTTTAGCTATGGCTTCAGATGCAACCTACATTTTTTTTTAAAGTGAGGATGGGCATGCCAGGGCTTAGTATCACCGTAAATGAACTCCAAAGACACTTGCCACTTTGTGCATCTGGTTTTACATGGGTGCTATGGAATTAAACCAAGACCATCAGTCTTTGCAAGCAACTGCCTTTAACTGTTGAGCCATCTCTCCAGGCCCTGCAACCTGTAACTGCAACCTGTAATTTTTGATAGACTGTTTTCTTTGTTATCTAGTTTTAAAATATCTTATTATCTTACATTTTTTTCTTTATATCAGAATAGATCAGTCAGTCCTTCTAGGTAACTGTAGAAGATATTACTAGAAAAATCAGTGTTAAGTTGAAAGATGGGTATTCCCTTGCATGATGAATAAGATGGTTTTAATTATTGGAAAAAAATTTAAACCTTGTGACACATAGTTTTATGTATTCCAATGTAAGACAAATGGATCCAAAGTAGAGGAAAATCCATCTGATATTTCAGGTCACATAGCAGTTTGGGTTACTAAATAACTGACTAGAAAATGTGATTATCACTGAGGATGTCAAAACGTTTGTTAATTTGATGTCAAATGTAGATATGATTATTATTTGTAACATAAAGTACAACACTTAGTTACTCCTCTTTAATTCAATTAACCTTTGAAAAGTTAAATGCTGTAGGTGTGAGGACCAATTATCATTTTGTCCTTGATATCATTTTGAATTTGGTTACATATCTTGGCACCAAAAGCAAAGTAAGTATTTATATTAAGTTTCTAAATTAATAAGTTGATACATGTTGTCAGAAAACTAGTAATTCTGCTGATATATATATCATTATCTAATGATATATATATATATATATATATATATATATATATATATATATATATATCATTAGTTCCTGGAGATACAGAGTAAATATGGGCCTTGATCATGAAGATTGCATAATCTAGTGGGTGTGATTATGTAAGTGATTAATTATGATCATCTCTCACAAAGTTTCATAAATTTGATATCACAATGGATAATTCTTAGTTCTTAAATCAAATCTGAAAGAAAGAAACTTTCCATTTGAGGATGGATCAGATATTATTTACAGTTCCAGAGGGGAGAGTCTGTCATGGAAGGAAAGCATGACAGGAGCAGGAAGCCAGTATGAGGAAGGAAAGAGAGAGAGAGAGAGAGAGAGAGAGAGAGAGAGAGAGAGAGTCAGTGGGACCAGGCTATAACACCTCAAGGCCCACAGCCACTGACATTTCACCCAGCAAGGCTCCAACTTCTAAATGATCCAACGCCTTCCTAAATAATGCCTCTTTCCTGGGAACCAAGTGTTTAATCACATGAGTCTGTATGAGGGCATTTTACATTCAAATCACCACAAATACATCTTTTCAACCTATATTTATGCTAATAAGGGGGATATTTAGCTTAAAGATGAGAGATTTAAGAAAAACAAAACCTATGATTGGAAATCTAGGATATTTTAGCCTTCCAACCAAGCTTCTGGCAAGGGTGGAGAGTGATCACATCTCTGCCACCCAGGTAATTAAACCTTTGTGGAAGCTCTTGAGGTGGATTGGGACATTTTTGGCAGCTGACTGTGTAACAGAAAGCAACCTACATCTGCTCCACAGGAACTGGCACTCTTCAGTTTTCTCCCCAGACCTTGCTTTCTATGTCTTTTTCTCTGAATTGTATTTTTTTATAACAAAATTGTGCAAATAATCCTTCCCTGGATTCTGTGAATTAATTGAGAAAATTATAGAACCTGAAAGTTGCAATAGAAGCCCTGAATTTTTTTTTTTTGGTCAGAAATAAAAGAAGATGCCCTGGGGATATCTATAGTCTGTGGTTGGCATCTTAAAAGAAGCCCATTTTTGAAGCTACAACCTTTAACAGGTGGGCTCTGTGCTAAATCTATAATAGTCTGTCAGAATTGAACTATATCATAAGACACCAACTGTAAGTAAATTGATGTTGGAGTATGCTCATTAAAAGTTAACTTGGAGGCTGGAGAGATGGCTCAGGAGTGAAGGCACTTGCCTGCAAAGCCTAACGACCTGGGTTTGATTTTCCAGTTCGTACATAATGCCAGATGTAAAGTGGCTTATGCATCTGGAGTTACTTGTTACTTTCCAGTGGCTGGAGACTCTGGTGCACCCATTCTTTCTTTCTTTCTCTCTCTCTCTCACTCTCTCTCTTCTCTGTCTCTCTGTTTGCAAATAAATAAATAAAATTTTAAAATGTTATTTGGAATATTAGTCAGAGACAGAAACCAAACTGATAGAATTGTACTATTGAGGGGTTTATTAGATTAGCTTATAACATATGGGCTAGACAGTCCAACAATGACTGTCTGCAGGCTAGAGAGTCAGAAAACCAAGTAGATGTTCAGTCTACGAGGGTGGATGCCTCAGCAGTCCTAATCTGGCATTGAGGGCTGCTGGTCTTTTGTCAATGCTGAAAGCTTCAGTCCATGATGATGCTGGGTTCTGGGGTCCACAAAGGGTAAGAATAACAGGGTAGATGTATCCAGCAGCAAGTAGCACAGCCAGCCAAACAAAAGATGCTGTGTTCTCTAGTCCACAATGAAAGGGAGAGGGTATTCCTCCCTCTAAGTCCTTCCTGAAATGCCTTCACACACCTAACCAAGAGGCATGTCTCTTTCTTGATTCCTAATCTGATTCAGTTGACAATAGAATTTAATAGCATAGGTCATATATGTAGCCTTTTCCTCCCTTGCCCTCCCTCAGAACTAGGTTTTGAATTCATGTTCTCATGGACAATAGGCTGAGCAACCTCAGCCCCAGGTTCACGTTATCTCAGGAATGAATTATGTTAGGGCCAGAAGAGATGGCTCAGTGGTTAAAGGTGCTTGCTTGCAAAACCTGATGGCCTAGGTTCCATCCCCCTAGTACCCTCATAATGCCAGTTGCACAAAGTGTTGCATGTATCTGGAGTTCTTTTACTGTAGTAAGAGGCCCTGGTATGCCCATTGTCTCCCCAGCCCTCTCTTTCTTTTGTTGCAAAAATAAATAAGTAACTTTTTAAAAAGAAAGAACTGTTAATTTTAATGTAGAAAATATTCAGGAAATGTTATGACAATGTCTGAGAACATTCTCCTTGAGAAAGTTGAGGTAAAAAGTGATCCCAAAGCACACAGGCAGCCAGAACACCATTCTGGCTACAATCTGAAGGTGCAAACCTGACTCCAAATCTTCTTGAAAATCTTTGTTTGATATTTAAGGACTATCCAGTTAAAGCCATCACCCACACTATATATGCAATGTTTGCTTTTATAGAATAAAATGTCTCCCAAATCCCCAAGGAATATGGACTCTGGATGGCGATGTTGCTTATGCATGCTAGTCTTTGCCTTCTCAAATACTGTGAACATCTTCTCTGTTCTCCACTCCATTCTGCAGGCCACATGGGAAGTAAACCTGGAGAACATCAGAGAGAGGTTCTTAAATAACAGTGGATTTAGGAACCACTCCAGAGAACTTGTAGATGCCATCCTGGGAATCTTCACTAAAATTTCTGGGTCCACAGCTATCCCTCTACTAGGCATCTATCCTCGAGATGTCACACCTCAGCACAGAAACATTTGCTCAACCATGTTTATCACAGCTCATTTCATTATAGCTACGAATTGGAATCAACCCAAATGCCCATCCTGGATGAATGGATATCAAAGCTGTGGTACATTTACACAGTGGAATTCTATTCAGTGTAAAGGAAAAATGACATAATGAAATTTAGAGAAAAGTGGACAACTTGGAGCAGATATTACTTAGCCAACTCACAAAAGAACAGAGTCAAACTTGGCATATTCTCCCTCATATGTGGTTCCTAACCAGGTTAAGCTTAAACTCTAAGCAAACCTGTCAGAGGAGATGAGAGACTGTAGAAGAGGTGGAAGGAATGGGGGAGGGGAGGAAGTGGAGGGAGGACTTATACAATAAGCCAATAATGAATGGAAATCATAAAATCCTAAATTTCATACAGTAAGCTCTTGAGGACGTGGGCATCCTCTGGTAAGAGGGGCCGTGAATAGAAGGGGAGGAAGCCTAACCCCATGAAAAATTGATCAGACCTGCAACTCCCAGTCCCAGTCATTGGATCCTTCCCACATTGAGCTGTTGATCAAAGAGACCCACAAGGTTCCCAAAACAAGACAGGATTCTGTCAAAGCTCTCAGGCCAAAGGTAAGATTCTATTCCTGAAGAAACCACAGAAAGTCATTGAACAACACCGAGAGACCCTGCTTGATCCAGAATGGTAACCAGTCCTCAGAGGGTAGCAAGTGCTGTGCTGGAAGGCACTACATAAGCTGCCAGGGGAAACTGGTCAATGATATTTGGAGAAAGTGGAAACCACTGGTATAAAATGCAGACTGTTGCCATGAAAAGGCTGAACACACTTCCTTCTGGGAGAGAACAGCAAGCCAAGAAGTGATCACTTGAGCAATAGAGGCACCAAAACTTGGGGTGTGGTGCGGGTGGGGGTAATCAACAGCTTGTAAATTGGCCAAGAAATCCACTCAGTGATAAGGAACTCTTAACTGGAATTGGGACTCAGGGGAAAATCCTACAGGAATCAAAAACTGGGGCTCCAAAAAGGAAATCCCCATTACTAGAGAACTACAGAGAGGCTAATCTCAATATAATCTTGCCAAATTTGAAATGTGTGTCTCATTTAAGCTATATCGATCTCACTTTCTGATGGAGATTCATTTTCTATTTTTCAGAAGACAGTGAGAAAGCCAAAGTCATTCCAACTCCACCAACAAGCCACAGGCAGATGGCTGACATCCCGGCAAGAGGTGAACCACCCAAGACCTACTGTGTAGATCCCAATTGAAACCCTTGAGAGTGATGGGATAAGCAAGAGACCTATAACCACAGCCAATCAATCAACCCAGGATAAGTCAGTGGGACAGACACCAATTATTTCCAACACAATTTAAAGTAGAAGCACAGAGACTTTTAAAATCTCATCAATAAAGCAGAATTAAAACTCACCCTCCGTGATTCAGGGAACTGAGCAGAAGAGGGGGTGGAAAGATTTGAAGAGCCATGGAGGGGGAGAATATCCAGAGACATTACCCCCTTCCCCTACAGCACACAAAGGGGGGGGGAACCTGGCTGCCTCCTGTGCCCCTTGCCCCATAGATTGATCCAGTGTGCCCACTAAGGAGGATACCCAGTGGACTGGGGACAGAGAGGAGGGAAATGGGAATATAAACACAATATTTGCTCAATCAACGTATCTAATTTTGGATAACAAAGATTTTTTTAAAAAGTGCTGGGTCCAGGGAATCAGCAGTTTATCAGGTCCCCCAGTACACCTGATGCAATTGATTCTGTCCTTCTCTCCCTCATTAGAAAATGGGAGCAGTGATGAGGCATGTGACCATTCCTCTATAATCTCTCATTCTGTTACATTATGGTAAGTCATGAAGAACAGTATATGCTTAACGTTCATGTTCTCACTGTTCATTGGACAAATTCATTGAACTTCATTCATGAATTATGGCCAAACTTCCTTAAAATCCTTCCTCCTTTAACAACTGTACTGATCACCTTTTCTCATACTGGTGCATTAAGTTTTCTACTTCTGTATGATGCGTCATTAAAATGAAATCTAAGATGCTATAAAGGTACAACAGTGTAATGCGTCTCCTGTATTTCATTATTGTGACTATCAGGGCTATACCCTGGAGTTTTCCTCTGCATACTAAGAAATGCCTCCAGGAAATATAATTGTTTTATGCATTGGCAAAGAAATCTATGGAAATATTTTATACTAATAAGGTTTTTAAAATTCTCATTATTGCATTTTCAGTACTCCCAGGAATTATTCTCTTCTTTTTCCAACAAAAGTACAAATCCTAGAAGCTGATATATCCAGCATAATTACAAACACACCAACTTTTATATGACACCCTAAAGAAAGTAGCCTCTGAGGGTCAGAGATGCACCCAGTGCATGGAAGCCACAGGATGGCATGTTCAGATTCCAGAAATTTTCTTTGTTATTTTTTCCCTATTAAGTGCAGGTGCTAATAATAATATGCAAATCATAAGAGAAAAAGAGAACAGAAAAAATATATAGAGAGAGACTTAATAATAGCCAGCAGCAACAGTGTGTGTGAGGGGCGATGGAATCAGTAGATAAGTTGCTGGCCTTCATCACCTCTGTTTCTAGTACATT
Source organism: Zapus hudsonius (assembly GCA_004024765.1). Lineage (NCBI taxonomy): Eukaryota > Metazoa > Chordata > Mammalia > Rodentia > Dipodidae > Zapus > Zapus hudsonius. Next base: position 2,082 of record PVHP010011558.1, on the reverse strand, counting down.
GAAACCCAGAACACACAAATCAACCCTGCTTTCCTTCGGGGGCAATTGATAAAGGATGAGAGGAGGGAAGAAACCATGTGTCAGAGGCACACCTATTAGCAATGGTAGAATAGGGAAGAGAGGAAAGAAAGGGATTTCATAAGAACCAGGCAATTTTGAAAAGCATGTATGTTTACAGGAATGTGAATTCCCTGAAGGAATTCTGTGTATGCATATTCATGCACTATATGCTCCTTTAAAATAGTGGACTTTAGGACAGCTGTATTCTGACAGTTTCTGCCTGCTCCCTCCTCCTATCCACAATGGATTTAGAGAGCGAGGTAGACTTGTCCTTGATTTAAAGCAGAGTGATAAGGGCCCACGATGATAGTTACATGGAAGAAGCAGAGCCTCTGTAATTGTTTGAACATGAAATGTTCCCCCCTAGATGCATGAATTTGTGATTAAGCCTCATACTCAATACCCAGCTGGTGGCAATTTGGAAGGGGGAACCTTTCTGGAGAAGGTGTGTTGCTTGGTGCAGGCCATGGGGTGTTTCAGCTCAAGCACCCCTTGCCAGAACCAATTTACTCTCTTGCTGCTTCTTACCAGTTGCTGTGGGAGGATGTGCTACCCAGCTTTGCTCTGTCGTGCCCTGATGGAACTTTCCATCAGTGAGCAGGTAACTGCTATACCCTCCACAGGTAGGAGACAGCAAAGAAACAGGGAGACACCAAGAGAAGGAAAGGGGAAATAGGCATTTTGGTGCTCTGGAGAAATATGACAAGATGTTAGTCACTGATATTTAAAAGGAAAATCTAGTTCGTGGTGGCTGATATGATATTTCAAGAGAGCAGGCCTACTTTAAGGAACACCATGTCTAGTACAGCTTTTTTTTTGTTTCTTTTTTTTTAGCATATGTGTGCTTCGGGGAGGGGTACATATGTGTGCATATTTTGGGTAGAGGCCAGAGGACAACTTGAAGCATTGTTCCTTGGGAATGCTATCATAGTTCTCATTGGCCTGGATCTCACCGGTTCAGCTAGATTAACTGGCCAGGGAGCCCCAGAGATCCACCTGTTTCTTCCTCCTCAGTATTGGGCTTGTGAGCTTGGGGTTCCAAGCATTTTTAAGTATTTTTACTGGGGGTTGAGGGATTGAAATTAGGTCTGCATGTGAGACCAGTACTTTATCTACTGTACTAGTAGAAAGAAGTGAGAGGTTATGAATGAGGTGTATGGGAAGGGGGAAGGGGAATGGCTTAGCATTAGGCTACACCAAATTAGGTTCAAAAACATAAAATCCTCACGAGCATAATGTAACCTAAAGAGTAAGTAGTGGGAGTCAACTGGTAAGAGGGGCCATGAGTAGCAGGGGAGAATGTCTAAGCAAGGACGGCTTTTCAATGTGATAACTCTTTCCCTACCTTATTTGTTATGAGTATTTTATTTTTCATATCTATATTTATTTATATAAGAGAGAGACAGAGACAGAGAGAGAGAGAGAGAGAGAGAGAGAGAAACACATGATGTCAGTGCTTCCTGCCACTGTAAACAGACTCCAAAGACTTGTACCACTTTAGACACTTTGTATGTCTGGCCATCAGGCTATAAGGCTGTATAAGATGGCCTTTTATCATTGAGCCAACTCTGTAGCCAATTACTATTATAATTTTTTTAATAAGTGAGAATAAAAACAACAAACCTTACTTTTGTCTCCCTATTTCATCTTTAAGTGTAATCATTTCTAAGGCCAGCTAGAATCTTAAGAAGAGAGAGAGAGGGAGAGAGAGAAAGAAAGAGAAAGAGGAGAGAGAGAAATGTTTAAAGGAAAGGAAGAAATGAGGGAATAAATGTCATCTCTTATTACCAGAATGTCATGTGTGGATTAAAATAATGCTCCTACTACTCAGCTGAAAGGAAAAATGACACATCGAAATTTAGAAAAAAATGGTCTGACTTTGAGCAGATCTTACTAAGCGAACACTCAAAAGAACAGAGATTTGAACGCCGCATACTTTCCCTCATATGCGGTCCTTATTCAGGATAACTGTTTTCTTTATGCAGACTTATAGAAAGAAGTGAGATGTTAGGAATGAGGGGT